>PVIU01010191.1:0-71532 GCA_004026605.1 Ondatra zibethicus
AGTTAACACAATCTAGAAAACCTCTTGCAGATATGCTAGAGGTGATTGATAATATCAGTTTTACACGTGATGGAATCTGGAACAGTTGGGGCAGATACTGAACTTTACAAAGAAGAAACAAAGATTGGTATGCCTTGCGGAGGGTGGTGAGCAATTACCTTTGCCCAGCATCCTACCTGCTGTCTTCTAACAGGTGTTCCACATGCGCTTTGGGGGAACACTGGCTATACTCTCAGTCCAGGTGGTCTGACCCCCATTCATGTTTCAGGGTGAACAAATGATGCCAGGTTGCCCGATCAATACAGACTAATTCTCTGTCTGCAATGATTGGGCATGAAAGCCAATGAAACTCCACCTGGGCACTTAAAGAACCACGGAAAGGTAGTGGGTCCCTTCCCAGTAGGATGGTCAGCTGGTAAGTGCATGAGGTAGATTTTCACCTTTACTGTGAGAAGGACGAGCTTGCTTAAGGACAAGGCTCACCCAAAGGAGCAGACTGACCTCTCATGGAACCTGCACTGTCTTTACAAAGAGGTACTGAGATGTGTTTCTGACCCTGGAACCCAGAGTTCTGTGGAGAGGCGGGGCCTCACAGGGAACTGTGAGGAGGAGGAGGAGGAGAACCTTGGGGCCTTGATCACATCTGGGGAACCACTCCTGAGGGTATCTCCACACAGGGCCCACCTACCTTCTTAAGGCTGGGCATTTGTTTGGTATCTAAAGTTCCAAATAGCTTTTAAATCACACCATCAGCCCAGAGGCAGCCTCAGAAGGCTGAGTAACTCTAGAGTGTGAAATGTAGAACTTCGCAGGGCCAAGGTGTGATCCAAGATGACTAGTGTGTACATTAAGGGTGTAAAGGGTGGGGGTTGGGAAGAGCACCCCCGCTGGGGAGGGATCGTGATGAACCCTGGCTCCACCTGACTCTAGATGGTGCTCAAGGATCCTGACCTGAGCAGAAACACGTAAACAATCTCCACAGGAATCACAGTCCTTTACTAAGAGTGGATTGTGAACCACACACTGTACCAAATGCTTTACCGCTGTGTTGACTCTTCTCAGCAGCCTTGTTTAGCTTTGAGATTTATCGTTCCCATTCTTTCATAAGAATTTGTTATTTATTTATATTTATATGCTTGTGTATGTGTGTGTATCCCTAGAAGCTACGGTTACAGGGTGTTGTGAGTTGCCTGATGTGGGTACTGGGAGTCTAACTTGGGCCCTCTGGAAGAACAACAACACTCTTAACTTCTAAGTCAGCCCTCCGGTCCCTTATTGTCGCTATCTTACAAGAAAAAGAGTAGGAGTATAGGTAGGAGAAGGAACTTGGCCAGTCATCATGTCTGCCTGACTCGTTCTGAGATCTTTATCTATGACCCTGCCTCAGTTTCTCCCTCTGCCCACCTCATACAGCAAACTGACATTCATATGGCTTAGACAAAAGAGTGGCAAACGCAGCTCAAAGGGTGTTAACTCCAGTCATGGTTGCTTCACTTCGCATCCCCCCGGACTAGAACCTCTCCTTTTCTCTCGTGGTTCATCTGCCATGCTCAGCATGTAGGAGTCTCTTTGGGTCATCCCAAGGCAAGAGATAAAGGAAGTGTGCTTGAAGACCGGAGTGGGGGCTCAGTAATTAAGAGCACTAGCTACTTTTGTAGGGGACCAGACTTCTGCTCATAGACATCAGTAATTCAAGTTCCAGGGGATCCCATGCCCTCTGCTGACTGCTGTAGATACCTGCACTCACATGTGAACACACACACACAGCCACACATACACACATACTTAAAAAAATAAAAGAAAAAAATTTGCTTGATATCACTTAATAAACTCATGATTTTCATGAACGTGTTCCCCTCAAGTGTGTACAAGACCCAGCCATGCACCTAATGTGGATGTAGGGATCTATGACATCACTGTGATAAAACAATGATCTCTTTCTTATTCTCTTTATCTGTCCATCAGCCCCAGGCCTGTCTGTCTTTTCCACCCTCTGCTACTCAATGTTATTCACTAGAATGTCTCCTAAGCCCCTCACCAGCCATCATTCAAGGCTGAGCGTCCAAATAATGACACTAAGTCAAATAGAAGAGATTTAGGCAAATTCAACTGGAAATAATGTGAAAAAATATTATTCACCCAGGACAGGAGCCTGTCTTTTGATCTTCCTTGGCCAGGATCCATTTGTTCAAGACATCTCTTTGATAGTAAGAAGCAAGCAGGTGCTAAAAGGAAGCCTTGTGTCTTTGTTGGGGGAATAATGAGTCTGATCGAGTCCCTTGCTTTCTGATGCACAAAGGATTCTATAAAGAAAACCATTTGTGTTCTTTGAGCCCTGTTACACAGCGCAGCTTTCTTTGGTTTGGCCTTTTAGATGAGGGTTTGGGGAATGGAAAATTTCCCTGAATAAGAAATCAGAAAGTTTGACCTCCATGGCTACCTCTTTCTTAACATGATAACAATGGGCAATTACTTTCTGATCCGAAGTGTGAGGGTGAATATGGAAAGAAGGGGCTCGCGCACTCTCTTCTCCTGGTGTCTCCTCCCTGCCTGTTCCTGAAGGTGATTTTCCTTTTGTTCTTTCAGGCCCAAAGACTCAAGTATAATCTAGAGCTGGAAATACCTATGGTAGCTGTGGTGATGGGGGGGTGGGGAGGAGGGGAGTAGCAGTTGGCAAATTCATGCACCAGGGTTTCTTTTCTTCTTCTCTTAGGCACAGTAACTGTTCCTGTGGCTTAGGGATGCCTTGGAATCAGGTGACTAAACTGAGGCAGTCAGGACAGACCCCTGGTCTCATAGTCACTCTACTTTCACAGGTGGCACTGCTGGAGGGTGGCAGTGCTGAGGCTACTTGTCACCTGATGTTTGGTAAGGCCGGACACCTTGGAGACAAGAACACTGAAGCTTGAATTCGGATCCTTCACCATTTGTCTGACTTTCGACCTGGTACCTAACCTCTCTAGAGAGAGGTTTGGCTAAGATGAAGGTGGAGATGACATCTTCTGGGATTCATCTGCCGACTGAAGCGGTGTGTGGAAAGCACAGTGCTTGACATGTGGTTTATTCTCAGTAGTTGTTTCATTAGTCTCGGTGTATGAGAGCTCTCTAGAATGTATATCATCAATACCTAAGGCCTGTGTCTAATGACTCTGGTCCATTTGCAGGTGTCCAGTCCTTGAAAAGACCTCAGAAGCCGTTCTTATTTTGGCTGGGACTTGCATCCCTCATCTAGGGTGGATTTTAGCTGTTTAGAAGTATTCAATTAGTGGTCATCCAGGTCTTGAGAATTTAAATGGCCAAGAGTCCACAGAGCCCTTTGCTTGAGGACCTAGACCTTGAAGTTAAACTTAAGACCCATTTAACACCATGAAAATGCAGATGGGAACCTCCTGGGGTTATTGTGAGGATTTAACCAGACAAGGCAGCATGCTTAGTATGCCTGGCACACAGTGAACTGAAGGAGCTGGATCAGCTTCCTTAAACATCCCCCCCCTCGCCACCCGCCGCCATGCACACACAGGGAGCAGCTCTGAAAGTCCTTTAAGTCTCCTTTCTCTGCTTCCTCCTTTGTTCTACTGGAAGGTGACTAAGAGACAAGGCTGTGTGTGGTCAGGCCTGTGCTGCTCTCCTATAATGCAGGCACTTGGGGTCTTGAGGCACCAGAATAGTGAGTTTGAGACCAATCGCGATTACATTGAAGGTCCTGTATCAAAATATTGATCGTTCCTCTCTGGAAAGAAAATGTACACCTAGAAGGAAGTCCTGCTCCCCAACACCCACAGCTCTGATGGAGAGCAGCAGGTTCAGGATTTTAATTTGTTGGCGATGTTGTTGAATCGCTCAGTGATGGCCAAGCATGCCACCTCTTCAGAAGATGAAAACCAACTGGGAAGATGATGTCAAGGAACTCTGGGTTCCTGGCCAGGTTTTGCCTCTTATTATGCATAAGTTTGAGGAGGGTTTTCCTTTTGCCCAGATCCTTAACTTTAATTATGCTAGTGGGACTAAAAGACAAAGCAACACCTAAAACACGTATCATGATTTGCTTTAGAAAGTGTTGAGAACTTCATACACTAATGTTACTCATTTAACTTGTGTTTTAACATTTCTCATAGAGGGGCATGGGGTTGCATGTGGAGTCTGAAGTTCAAATCCCATTCCTGACACTTCCTAGCTATGGCTGTAATACTTTTCCAGCATCCATTCATTTGTACATCACCATAAAGAAGTACTTTGGTGGGGCTGGACAGATGGATCAGTGGTTAAGAGCACTGCCTGCTCTTCCAAAGGTCCTGAGTTCAATTCCCAGCAACCACATGGTGGCTCACAACCATCTTTAATGGGGTCTGGTGCCCTCTTCTGGCCTGTAGGCATACACACAGACAGAATATTGTATACATAATAAATAAATGTTTTTTTTTTTTTTAAAGAAGTACTTTGGTGCCGGTAGGGCCGTCACTAGCCCTGCCTTCTAAGACTGCAATCCTGTGGGGAGGGCTCATGTCAGGGTAGGGAAGAGCTAATGTCATGAGCTCCTACAGCAGAGGGCCTGAGTGTGGTCTGTGAAGGCAGAGGCCAGGGAAGGCTTCCCAGTGGAAGCTATGCATAAACTGAAATCATCTTCCCTTCTCCAGGGCTTCTCCACAGCATTCATTACCATCTGCTTCCTGAACCCAGCCAGGATGGGAGCAGCTGCCTATGTTCCTGCTACCATCACTTCTCCTCCACGATGGCTGTCTCCTCAAACTATGAGTCAAAATCCTTCCCTCTGGAAGGCATTGGGTACATTAAGCAAATGCCTTACCAGTAAATCACATCTCCAGGCTCAAGCAGAAAGAAAGTCCATGCTGGAAACACAAGAAGACAGACACACGCAGGGCAGAAAGGTTCTCTCACATAGAAGTTAAGAGGTTGGAAGTAAACAAAAAACAAGCTAAGAAAAGTCCAGATGGAGAAGAGCAGGAAGGGAAACGGTGAAGGGGGGAGAAGGGGTCTAGTAGGGGCTGGGTCGTGAAATGAATTTGCACTCTTGGTTATAGAGAATGGACTGCAATCCTCAAAGTAGCAGGAGCTTCAAATTGTACAATCAAGTTTCACAAAATTGCCTACAGGGTGTCTGTAGAAATCGTAATGTATGGCATAACTCAAGAAACAAGGAGAAGGATATTGTATGCTTTTGTCTCAAGGAAGTGATGAATATTTGAAGATATGGATGTTTTATACCCAGGTTTGGATTTAAGCAATATATATATATATATGTATATGTATATGTATAATAAAGTTGCATGGTATCTCATGAATGTACATAATGTTTATATTTGATATATTAGTCAAAATGGACTTTTAAAAATTGGTCCATATTATGAAGAATGGTTTGTGTGGGAGGAGAGAGGCAGGAGAACGTGAAGGGTGATGTCATGACCTAGACATTGCTAGAGCAACTCTCTCCCATGGCTGGGATCTTTGTTAGGATATTCCTTCGTGTCCCAAGTCCCTAGAGTGTATGGAGATGGCACATGCCAGAAAACCAGTCATTGCCACTGAATACAGTGTAACTCCTCCCATGGCTGTGGGGTGGAGGGAATCATGGAGACTTTAAACCTATTTTTTTTATTGTCCCAATCTAAAGAATTAATAATTCATCAAATGGAAATTTAGAATAATCCCCCCAGGTTTTGACTTGAGCCCTTTAGCAAATGATGAAGCAAGGGTGACTATTATGGTTTGAATGTAAAGTAACTCTCACAGGTTCACACTCACACACCTATACATATACACACACGCATACAGATGCACACATATACACACACATAAACACACACACATACACATACAGACACACATACATACACACACACATACACATACAGACACACACATATGCACACACATATACACACACATACATACACACATACACACAGACGCACACAGAGATACACACACATACACATAAACACACACAGACACACACACAGTTTATTTTTGTTTTCAACACATCCCTACAGCAGTTTTCCCTCCTCTCATTCTCCTTTACCTTCCTTCTCTCCCAGATCCACCCCCCCCACCATTTCCCTTAAGAAAAGAGCAGGCCTTCCATGGATATCCACTCAACACAGCATAGCAAGACACAACAAGACCAGGCACAAACCCTCATATCAAGGCTAGGAGCAGGAGGAAAAGGGTGCCAAGAGCAGACGAAAGAGTCAGAGATACTCCCACTCCCATTGTTAGGGGTCCCACAGAAACACCAAGCTAACAACACATATGCAGAGGGCCTGTTACAGACCCATTCAGACTTCATGCTTGCTGCTTCAGCCTCTGTAAGCGCCCATGGGCCCTGCTTAGTTGATGTCTGTGAGCCCTGTTCTCCTGATGTCCTTGACCCCCTCAGACTCCTACAATTCTTCCTTCTCTTCTGTAGGGTTCCCTGTAGCATGAAGGCCTGGTTGGTTTCTGTCCTCCCACTAGGTCCCACAGTCATTAGGTCCCAAAGAAAAATCACACAAAGGGTCTATATTAATGATAAACTGATTGGCCCATTAGCTCAGTCTTCTTATTAGCTCTTATAACGTATATTAACCCATTATCCTTATCTATGTTAGCCACAGTTCCCTGAGCTCCAAGGTTGGGGATCTGCTGGAGATCTCCAATTTGGACTTTCTCTCCACCTAATATTTGGCTGTGGGTCTCTGCATGTGCTCTCATCAGCTGCTGGCAGAACCTTTTCTGATGATGATTGGGCACTGATCTATGAGTACATAAGAATAACAGTCCGAATCATTTTATTGATTTCTTTCTATGTCTCTGGACTATGCAGCCTCTGATTCCTGACCAGACAGGCAGTGTCGGGCGTGGACTCCCTCAAGTTAGACCAGTCATCGGCTGGCCACTCCTACGGGCTCTGCACCTGCATTTCCCTGGCACGTCTTGCAGGTAGAATAGATTGTTGGGGGAAGGTTTTGTGGCTGTGCTGTTTTGAAGGCTTCAGAACCTTTAGGCAGCAGGGTCTGGCTGGCAGAAAAGTCACTATTAGATTTGGGCCTTGGAAGATTCTGTATACCCCTGATTCTGGCTGTGGTGGGAGCCTGATAGGAACTGTCTCTGCCACATGTGTCCACAGATGGCGCTCTTCCCACCAGTCTTGGTGTAAATGAATCAAAACCTCTCTGAAACCGTGAGCTCAAATACCCACCCCCTGACTATTCTGGTGGGCTATTTTTGTCACAGTGCACAGAAGTAATCAAGACAGCAATGTTCTCTGCTCTGAAACCCCTTGGCCAAAGCCTTGGTTTCCTCACCTGTAAAATGGGACTGACTTTTCACGTCTGATAAAAATGTAAAGGGTTGCCTGGTGCCAGATTCAGGGGTGATCAATGTGTTTGGCACATAGGATCACACCTACACACCTACAGGGTGCCGAGTCTGCTGCAGGACACGTGTGAAGAGTCTCTTCTGTTTCCCCAGAGTCTCTAGGTACAGAATCTCTGTCCCCAGGGATGGTTGTGACAGCAGAAGTGACAGCCACACAAGGGGAATATGTTCAGCCAGGAAATGAGACAAGCAACTGCAATTGCTAATTTGAGTTTATTTTCTAAAAATGCACTGTGATTCCCAGTGAAGGGTACTCACCTGCAAGCCTGGTCCTTAATGAACCATTCTGTTCATTGTTGGTGTGAGGGCTTCGTTGGTCAGAGGGGCATGTGGATGACAAGGCATGGGGAGGAGGGAGGGGTCAGTAAGTATAGCAGAAAGAGAGTTAGTTTGCTCTTCGAGCCCCTGATCAGCACAAGTCCTCAGGGTGTTTTCTTCAGCCCCATTTTCTAGGAATCATGTCTGCTAATAGGCGAGGGTGGTATCATTGTGGCTGCCATTTTTGTGGGAAAAAAATGCAACCCTTTATTGGGTATGGTGGGCATAACGCAGCACTTGGGAGGCTGAGGCAGGGGAATTATGAGTTTGAAGTCAGCCTGACAGAGGTCCTGTCTCAAGACCAGCAAATGCACAAACAAACAAGCCACCACTCTGCTAGAGGAGCCTCCCTTTCCCTCTGTCACCCCTGCCCGGCACTCCTACTTCCTAGTGACTGAGAAGAACTGGTCATTGCTGGTTCCTTTGAGAGAAACAGAGCTAAAGAATAGAACTCATTCTCGGGGAGGATGAGGCACTTGATTAATGTTTCTTGACTGGATCATGAAGGAAGGAAGGAAGGAAGGAAGGAAGGAAGGAAGGAAGGAAGGAAGGAAGGAAGGAAGGAAGGAAGGAACAACACAGGCTGGTATCACAGAAGCGTGAGTTCTCAGAGGACAATTGCTTCTCTTTGTGGGCTTAAGCATAGGGGTTTTAGCTCCTCCTGTTTGAAATGACTTGTTTGGGAGAGAGGGAATGACAATATGAAGACTATTAAGGCAGGGAGTAGGAAAACCAGCCAGCTAACTGTGCTTCCCCCTGGGAGGGGCCAGAAGGGCTCTGGTAGTTTTTACTTAGGCTTTCATTACAGACTTCAAAAGCAGGAAGAGGTGTCACCAGGGGCAATTTTGACTTTTATGGTTTGAGGGAGCTTCTTTTTCACATAAAAATATTTGTTAAAAATACAAACGAACAAATAAGAGTTTTAGAGGTGAATCCGAGTGCCGGGCTGGCTCTGGTGGCATTCAGAAAATCACTTATCTTCTCTGAACTCAGTATCACACCTGCTGGAGGAGCCCGGGGAAGCTCACATCCTGGGGCATCGTGTGGATGAAAAGCCTAGTGTCTGGAATGGGGGTGGGGGAGTATTTGATGAGTGATATATTCTGCTGCCTTTATTAGCAGTGATGATAACAGCGACACACGGTAGCATGGCAAATCAGGGTGCACAGAGGTCCCTTATATCCGGGACAGTCCTTGAATCAGATTTTATTTATAGCCTGTCTGCTTATGCAGGGTGGCTTATCATATTGATTCCCTGAAGACCATATGGCTTAGTTCTGTAATGGAGACCTTTTTCATAAACTCCTCTTACTGATGGTCTGTGCAGGAGCAACAGCAGGGTCTCAGTCATGAAGGGATGCTAGGAGGTTGGACTTGCCATTTACTAAGCTTTTACTATGAACCCATTTGTCCATAGCACGATCTCATTGTTTCCTATCATTCCTGCCCACAGAGGAAAAAATGAGGGTAGGCTGGAGAAATTCTTTAAAGCCACATAGCTGGTAAGGGAGTCAAACTCAGGTGTTCTGGCTACACATTATGAGAGGTAAGAGGAAGTGGGAGGAAGACACAGAAGGCTTGGAAGAAAAATGGATAGCATCGCTCTCTGATGGTGCCCGTCATAACCCAAAAGGGCACAGAAGCCCGGGAATGGAGCGTGGTTCCCTCTTGCCACTATGGCGGATGCCAGAGACTTCTGGGAAACATGAAACAGAGTGTGGGCTGGGTCAAAGGAAAGGTTGCCATGGATACCTGAGGATACTAAATAAGGGACTACTAGTTTTTCATCTCCACCCAGTTCCTTTGTCTACCGCAGTGAAATTATCTTTACGCTAAAGTGGAGTACATGGCACGTAGGTTGACGAAATGCTTCTCAACTGTCCTTGAAGCAAAGCGTGGCCATGTATCCACGCCTGGGCCCATGGGTATATGCAGGAAGTGGCGTGCGGAACTCTACGAAAGAACCAGCGTGCCCTTTCAGTTTGCTTTCTAATGGAACGGCAGCTGTGATGGCCGATGCAAACACTCCGGCAGTGAAGTCCCGTGGAGAAGGGGCTGTCCACGGTAGTAAAGCCGGAGACTCCATGGCTATGGAGGACATAGCGTGGAAGATGACAGCAATGACGGAAAAAGCCGGGGGAAAGATCGGGTGGGACACAAAGGGGCACGACGCCTGTGTGTGGGACTGGGGAGGTTTGCTGGAATTGTTGCCTGAGCTGAAGCTGACCCGTGGTGACGTGGGCCAAGTGACAGGCAAGGAGAAGAAAGTTTCAGAGGGAGCATTCGACTGCCATGTGGTGGATGAC
Organism: Ondatra zibethicus; assembly: GCA_004026605.1. Taxonomy (NCBI): domain Eukaryota; kingdom Metazoa; phylum Chordata; class Mammalia; order Rodentia; family Cricetidae; genus Ondatra; species Ondatra zibethicus. The sequence goes on from PVIU01010191.1 coordinate 9,999, forward strand.
GGGGCCAGAGGGCTCCTTGAGGCAGGCGTCCCAGCATGCTCCAAGTCCTGCTCAGGGTGTCAGACTTGAAAGCAATTCCAAGGCCTTGGAGGGGATTCAATTCAACAATAATGAAATGAGACGTGACTCAGAGACCCTGCTCTGGAGCAGTATGGGAGGAAAACTGGGGCCAAGGCTGAAAAATTCACAGGCTAGATGGTATTTACATAAGCACATATGGTGTACATTCACTACAGAAGGCTTCTCTCTCTCTCTCTCTCTCTCTCTCTCTCTCTCTCTCACACACACACACACACACACACTCACACACTCACACCACATTTGTAACACATCCAACCACACTCACGCCCACCTTTACATCAAAGATTGATGCAAATACAGAATGGGCCCTGCAGCTGGAGTTGGAGAGCAGTACCTTCAGCTTTTGATGGTTGATTTAGGGTCAAAGTGCAACTTTTGAGAATATCTTTTCTGGGCTGGGCAATGATGGTGCATGCCTTTAATCCCAGCACTGGGGAGGTAGAGACAGGAGGATCTCTGTGAGTTCGAGGCCAGCCTGGTCTATAGAGTGAGTTTCAGGACTGATGTGGGATTCCCTTCTGTATACCATAATTATCATTGATTAATAAAGAAACTGCTTTGGACCTATGGCAGGGCAGAACAGAGGTAGGTGGGGAAAATTAAACTGAATGCTGGGAGGAAGAAGGTGGAGTCAAGGAGATGCCATGTAGCTGCTTCAGGGAATAGACATGCCAGAACCTTGCTGGTATGTCACAGCCACATGATGATACACAGAATAATAGAAATGAGTTAATTTAATATGTAAGAGCTTGCTAGGAATATGCTATAGTGATTGTTCAACAGTGGTTTAATTAATAGAGTTTCTGTGTGGTTATTTTGGGAGTCTGCGTGGCTGAGAAACAAATAAGCAACCTCCTACTACACAGGACAAATTCTAAAGCTACAGAGAAACCTGTCTTGAAAAACAAAACAAAACAAAAACCAAAAGAAAAAAAAATGGAAGGAAAGAAAAAGAATATCTTTTCTGGAACACACCTTAGAGCATGCTGGAACATAAGAACAGGGTGGTTGGTATCTTAGCTTCTGTCTCATGCGGGCAGCCCACGCTCTCCCCCAGCTTTCCCAGTTTCTAAGAGTTGAGACGCCAGAAGATTAAAGCCTTCATAGCTCCTAAGTTCTAAATTGGCTTCTGCTCTGGTCTTTTTCACTGAACCCCTCCCTTCATCCATAGCACCCAAGGCTCTTTTGTAGGCTGGAGAAAGGCATTCTGGATGGGCACATACACCTAAGGAAAGACAGTTTTAATTTTATATTCTGGATTAATTTCAAAGTAAAACCTAAGGTAGAGGGACAGGAGCTTTGTCCTCAGACACTAATATTTAGGAATTACAAAGTTAGTAAAGACCTTTGCCGAGGGGAGGGAGCTCTTTTCATGGGACCACTTTCTGGTTGGAGCATGTACTAGTGGCTAGTCACTATGACAGACACCTGACAAGAAGCAAACGAAGAAAGGAAAGGCTTATAGGGCTCACATTCAAGGATGCAGACCCCATGGCAGGGAAACCATAGCGGCAGGAGCTCGAGGTGGCTGGTCACACGGCATCCACAGTCACAAAATGAGGAGATGAGCCCTGGTGCTCAGCTGCCTCTCTCCTTTGTATTCTGTTCAGGACCCCCCCCCCCCCACCGTGCACTTTCAGAATGACTCTTTCCTCCTTAGGGAAATGTCTGAACACATTTGCATGCATATACCCTGAGATAGGTTTCCCAGGTGACTTGAAATGCAGTCATGTTGACAACGAGGCTCAACCACCACATACTCTGTGTGTTATGGGTGCTTGTAGGAGTTTGCTAGGGCTGCCAGACAAAGTAACTTGCTGGGTGGGTCCAGCAGCAATGTACTGTCTCCCTGTGGAAGTGGAGGGCTGAGATTAAGGTGTTGGCTGGGTTGCTTCCTTCTGTCTTTGGCTTCTAGATGGTGTCTTCTCTCTGTCACATGGCCACTGTGCTTCTATGTCCTAAAATTCATTCTTCCAGGGACAGAAGCCAATTGGATCAAGACCTCCAAAAGTCTCTGTTTGAACTACTACCCTCTTCAAAGATGGATCTAAGAGGCAGTCATGTCTGAGATCCTGGGTTATGATTGTGACATCCAATATTTGACAGGGTCACACCTGCAGCTCTCAGTGCTCAACTGTTGGGTGGTGCTATAAACAACCCCCTAGGAAACCAAACACTATGGCAATTGCCGCTGAGGCTGACCCCCAGACTGGGTGTCCCTGATCGAATGAGCCTGTGGCCATCTGGTTGCAACAGCCACGTCTGGCCATTCTTTAGCTGGGTTCTGGTGTGATGCTACAGGGGAGGGCCAGTCTTCATCTGGGTTGGTCTCCCTGCACCACTTTGCTGACAATTTTGCTATGGCAACCAGTGGCTGGGAAGAGAGAGCCCAGGGGATGACAGGGTCAGCTGCGCATCATTTCCCCTGACTTCCTGGATGATCTCACTGTGCTCTGGCTGATAGGTTCCTAGAGAGGAATTTGTTGATAATGATCCTTTGTGTGTGTGTTCTTTGTGTCTATTGTGTATCTGTGTATGTATGCATGTGTCTGTGTGTCTCTTGTGTCTATGTATGCATGCATATATATACATGTATGTGTTTGTTTGCATGTGTATCTATCTGTCTTTGTGTATATCTATATATTTGTACATGTGTATGAGTGTATGTCTGGTGTGTGTATGTACATGCATGCATGTATTTGATTAGGCAAGGCGATTTCTTCCAAGTTGCTGCCAAGTGGAAATAGGACCCTGCTGTACTTTGAGAAGACAGCAGCTGCTGCATCTGTGACTGGGCCATGTCTGGTGCCTGTGTGCCCTATCTCTAGCTGTCCCATACTGTGTTAATCTGTAGCTCAGTTTCAGGGATGCTGGGGGTTTTAAATAGGGTTCTTCCCGTCTTCTCCACAGCTAGGAATAATGATTCCCTCCCTTCATAGCTCCCCAGACCTTCCTCCAATCCTGCTGAGCCTCTGGTGGTTTGGAGTACATTCTGTGTTAGTCTTGGCCACTGCTCTGGAGACCTCCATGTGTCAGGAGCTCCAGTCAGAGACTGGCAGATGAGCAACGGTGGGAAAGGATTTATCAGTCAAGGAGCAGGTGACCCACTGAATCATCAGCCTGAGCATCATCTCTGATGTCCCCAGGGTCCTGAGACTTGGTGAGACAGTGTCTGTGTGTGAGAGATGCTTGGGTGTCTGATGTCCCCAGGGCCCTAAGACCTTGTGAGATAGTCAGTCAGTGTGTGGAAGGAACCTGGAGAACAAGGCATGCTGATGTTTTGGGAGGGGCCCAAGGTGGTCCCAGCAGCCTGCAACCCATGGAACCTGCCACGAGGGGCACAGTCTTTTGCACGGTTTTTTCTTTGTCCCCACAACATGCTGGGGGCTTGCTTTGTGCAAAATTTGCTTTCTCAGCTCATTTATCTGCTGCAGTTTAGAAAGTTCTCTAGCTGACAGACATTGCCTGGAGCAGCCTGTGTGGCCTCCCATGGGTCTGTCAGAGGTGAGTTCTCAGCACAAAGGCTGAGGCCCAGCTCCTGCTTGGTTTCTTCCTTGGGAGCCAGCTATGACACCTGCCAAGGACAGGTCTGATTTCTGGGCCTGTTCCCGCTTCCCTGGTGGTCTAATTTCTTTACTCATTCATTCATTCGTTTTATGAATATTTTTCAAGCACCAATGATATCTTACTACATAAAGCCTCACCTGTTATCATAGAAATAAACAAAGGCCCTGCCGTTGGTGCTGTGTTTTACTGTGAGTAGATGGTTGGGGAGGCGTATATCTGCACTCAATATATAATCATAAATTTGCATAGCATTTTAAATTCCATAATAATTTCTAACTGGAAACCCAATTACTTTGAGACACCCCTATCCCATTCTGAATATCCTTCCTGGGTGAGAGGAATGTGAGAATTAGGGAGACATCCTTGGCACGCGCGCGGACATACACACACACACACACACACACACACACACACACACACACGCACCCACGGTACAGATACCCCCCGTGTGACATCTGGAGGAGCAGTATATGTTCCTAACCGCTGAGCCCCCACTCCTATAGAACCCCATCTGAGCATTCTTCTAGAACATGAAGTACATGTGGTGCTGATGAAACCCTGTGATGTAGTGTTATGAGCTTTCCACACCCCTTCCAGGCCTGTGATCCCACCTGCTACCGAGTGCTCTGGGACCCACATGTGCAATGGCATGCTTTAGCAGTAGGGGTATCACAGCTGTGATTCCCAGGCTCTAACAAGAGTCAGCATCAACACAAAGTCCCAGGAGGTGCAGACAGCACGTCCCCTTTACAGAGCACAGGCCATTTGCCAGCTGTATCAGTCAGCCAGCACCTCTGTACCAAAGTTCTGGTCTCAACTGTGTCCTCACCTGGAGTTGCAGATGCCAGAAGTTTGAGATCCAGCTGTGGGCGTGGCCACAGCCCCTCTCAGGCAACAGGAAGTGTACACCCTACAGGAAGATACAGACATCTGAATTGTTATTCACAAGAAGACAAGCTTTCAACTAGCCCACGCTCCCTCATTGGGTGCCTACCTGTCTCTCAACAGCTGACTCAACAGGTACCTGCCTCATATAGTTCTGTAACAAGCAGCTAGCATGACCTCAAGTGACCCATTCCTCTAACACCTACATAGTTACTATAGGAACACAGGAAAGGGTGCTATTTCTGTTTTCATTATTTTTTAAAATAATTTTCATGGGGGAACACTCCTCCATTGCTGATGGAAGTACAAACTTGTATAGGCACTTTGGAAATCAGTGTGGTGATTTTTTAGAAAATTAGGAAATAATCTACCTCAAGTCCCAGCAATACCACTTTTGGGTCTATACCCAAAGGATGCTCAATCATACCACAAGGTCATGTGCTCAGCTATGCTCAGAGCAGCATTATTTGTAATAGACAGAACCTGGAAACAACCTAGATGCCCCTCAACTGAAGAATGAACAAAGTAAATGTAGTACATTTACACAACAAAGTACTACAAAATGGTAAAAAATAATGACATCTTGAAATTTGCAGGCAAATGGATGGATCTAAAAAAAACGTATTGAATGAGGTAACCCAGAACCAGAAAGACAAATATAATACATAATCACTCATAAGTGGCTTTTAGACATAAAGCAAAGAAAAATCACCCTATAATCCACAACCCCAGAGAACCTAGACAACAAAGAGGACCCTAAGAGAGACATAGATGGATCTAATCTACATGGAAAATAGAAAGAGACAAGATCTCCTGAGTAAACTGGGAGCCTGGGGATCCCGGGAGAGGGTAGAAGGGTAGAGGAGAGGAAGGGAGGGGAGTGGAGAAAAACATATAGTGCAATAAAACCAATAAAAAATTTCATTAATTTTTTGAACTATCTCTTATTTAGTCTTTGCTAATTTCATATATGTACACAGTGTGTCTTAATCATATTTATTCTCAGCTTCCCCCATACTTCCTGAACATCCTCAATACTTCCCTTCCCACTTTCATGTACCCTCCTTTTGGTTTTTATGTAACTCAAATAGGTCGTGTCAATGTTGCCTGCCAGGATGTTAATTGATCTTGTTGATTTGTAGGTCATAGCTGTGTGTGAGTTAGTGAGTGTAATGACCATGTTCTGAAGATAGCGTTTCACAGCGCTCCTCCTCATTCTCCACCTCCTTACATTCTTCCTGGCCCCTCTTCAGCAATGCTCCCGAACCTTGGGTGTGTGTGTTGTGGGAGGGGACTATGATGTAGATGTCTTGTTTAGACATGAGCTAACTCAGCGCTTTGACCAGGAATGAGTCTATGCATTAACTATCGACCACCACAGAAAGAAGCTTCTCAGCAAGGCTGAGCACAGTGCCAGTCCATGTCTATAAACATAAGTATTTAGGAAGTGGTTTAAAAATGTGCCCTCTTGGCAAAGTAGCAATAGTAGGTTCACCCCAGGGACCATGACCTCCAAAGAAATTAGCTTTTGAACGGGTTGACAATACCAGTTAGGAGTTCTCTTTGGTGGACTAGGACTCAAATCCAATCAAAATCAAATCAAACTCAAATCAAAAGTGGTTGGCTCCCCCTATAACCTCCATGCCACTATGGTATCAGTGGACACATCTTGCCTGGTAGGTCAATATTGTAGCATGCAGGGTCCAGCCCTACGTAATACCACTGATGGCGTTTCTCCCCCAGCATTCTATATAGCCACTCTTTGAAATATGAAAGCTAACCAGCAGAGAGGATGTTTTCAGGTTAGTTTCAGCTTATTTTCTATATGTCTCATACTGAAGAGTGTGTGTGTCTTTAGCAACAGGGTCTTATCATCTAGTTATGATGGGCAACCCAGAGCAATGGCGACAGTCTGTGTTGTTCTGAGTGGAGGACCTCTGAGGCAGGTATCTCATGCCTGGAATAGATTTTCATTTAATAACTCATGACATAATTTTTTGAGATAGTGTTGATTTGTAGTCCAGGCTAAACTTGAGCCCATGGTAAACCTCTTGTCGCACCACTTTCTACCAGTTGGTGGGATTAAAGCCTTGAGCCACCACACCTAGATGCCCTGTCTTTAACCAACAAGTCAAACCTTATCACACCCCTTACCTCACCCCCTTATGAACTTTTCTTGCTTCCAATGTCTTGGTGGTGGTGGTGGTCACAGTCCCTTGTAAGTGTTTCTCTTCCCCCTGGCCTATTCCCACTCACCAATAACCCCCAACAGAGTCTGAGCATTCACCTCCTTTTGAATCAATGAACACCCAACTCCTTCCTGTGCCCTGCCTTAGCGTGTGGCCTTGCTCTGTTGGGATTCAGAAAGTTTAAAGATTTCTGGCAGATTCCAGGGGCATGCACCTTTCCTGCTCCTGAATGGCACAATGCACACAGGCACACAGGCACGTGCACACGTGCATGCGCGTGCACACACACACAGGGAAACATGCACATACACACACATTCACACAGACACACAGGCATATGTGCATTTGAAAACCCAGGAGGTTAGCAACCTGGCAAGGGGCTTTCTGCATCAATCTATAGGCATTTTGGAAAGAAGTAAATGTGTTCCCTTTCTACTAACTACTCTTTGTTCTTCAAACTTAAAGTTATGGGCGTGTGCGCCTGTGTGCCTGGGGGCCTGGGTGAATTTCTGCCTGTGTGAATGTGTGCGTGTATGCCTATGTGCACGTATGTCTGTGTATGTGTATGTCCATGTGCATGTGTGCCTGTGTATCTGAGTGGCTACAGGAATGTATGCCTATGTATATATGTGCATGTGTGCTTGTGTGTATGTGTTTTCCTCACAGACTTGGAATAATGAGCTCCCCAGACACGCAAGCTATTGGAATAATAATCAGCCCATGCTGTGTAAACCGGGTTCTGATATGTTACCTGTGGGAACAAGAGCATGCATGAGAGATAAGACTGGGTTTGTTCTGTATCTGTCAGGTGTGCCTTGTGTACAGGAAAGAGAGAGGAGACAGGGAAGGACATAAGGGTGGAGGGAAGAAGGGAGAGGTTTGAGTTAGAAGTTTCTTGGTATTTAAAAATGTGTTCACTGCTTTCACAATTTCTGTTCTGGCATACTAGATCTTTTAACTTCAGTGACAGCTTTTAAAATGTACTCACTTGACTGGAAGAAAAGATGTGCCATCCGAACAATGTAGTAAGAACTCATCAAACTTAAGAACAAAACAGAGACCCTGAGCAGGGGTAAAACAGTAGTAGGGAGAGAACTTGCCTAGCATTAGTGAGGTCTTGCCCTCATTTTCAGCATAGGAAGGAAGGGAGGGAGGGAGAAAAGGAAGGACTGAGCAATGATTTCACCATTAAGATCTACAGCTGTGTTATATAGCAATTTCCTCTTAATTAAAATACTTTCTCTTGAAGGAAGGAAGAAGGCCCGTAAGACTCAGGAAGTTAACAAAACTTACAAGTCTCATGAATGCTACAAGATTCGCAGGCCCCTACCTAAGGATATGCAAGCAGCAACAATCCCTGGGGAGGAGGGACTCTCTAACTGCTGAACTGCCTGCTGGTTGTGTGAGGACTCCCTGGTGCTACTTCCATGAAGTCATTATTAATGATGAGGTGAGAGTTTGCAATGCTGCAGTTACTTGAGGCCACCCACACTCCTCTTAGCAACTCCCCTATGCTCTGTGAGGAAGCCCAACAACTGCCTGCTCACTAAGTTGAACTTGGATGGAGTCCTTCCATCCTTCAGTGCGGCACTAGTGGTGTCTGTATCAGTTACTTTCTATTGCTGTGATAGAACACCATGTCCAAGGCTTATTTTAAAAAAGGGTTTAATTGAGCTTCCAGAGGGTTAAAGTCCATGATGGTAGAGAAAACACATGCAGCAAGCAAGGACAACAGAGAACTCACATCTTAAGAAGCTACAAGAGTGAGGCAGAGGATGCACTGGGGATGGTAGGGGTGCTTTTGAGGCCCCAAAACCCACCCCCAGTGACATACTTCCTCCAACAAGCCAACATCTCCTAATCCTTCCCAAACAGTTCCACAAACTGGGGGCCAACCATTCATATGAGCCTGTGGGAGCTTCTCATTCAAACTACCACATATGTCCTAACTGGAATGAATGAAGGTTTGTTCACCCATTCCCACGAAAAGTCACATGAAACATGGAAAGTAAATCCTAAAGGGATGCTTAATACCATATCATTAGGGGCCACAAATCAAAATGGCCACAGGCAGCACCCCCCAAACACACACCAGAATGGCTGAAACCTGAAACACTGACAGCAGCAGATGCTGAAAAAGGATGTGGGTCACCAAGAATTCTTGTCCATAACTGGCAGAGTACAAAATGACACAGCACTCTGGAAGATAGTTGGGCAGTTTCTTGGAAAACTAAGCACGTGATCCTTGCTTGTTGGTTTTCACAACCACATGTTAAAGTTGGAGTCACACAGACACCTGCACCCAAATATTCACAGCAGTTTTTTTAATTATGACCAAAGTTTGGAATCGTCCAAGATGTTTTTCTATAGGTGCATGGATTAAAAAAAAAAGCATAATATATTAGAGAATTAAATATTATTTAACAGTGGAAAAATATTCTGGGTGGGGTGGGTAGAGATGAGGACAGTGGAAATTTTTCTGTAGGACACAGTAGTGATGGAAACATCTTATATATTTGTTCAAACCTTCAGAAAGCACAACACCCAAGGAAAACCAGCTGTGATTGTGTTTTAGTCAATAGTTATGTATCAATATTGGCTTATCAGTATAACAAATGCGATACAATGAAGCAAAATATGAGTAAGTTGGGGTCTCAAGGGATTCAGAGGAATATCCCAGAACCCTCTGCACTTACTCTCAGAAACCTGCCCCCCATCAAGACTATTATTATCTTTTAAAAACAATTACAGTACCTCGGTTGGGGTTGGAGAGATGGCTCAGTTGTCAAGAGCACATACTGCTCTTGCGGAGAGCCTGCTTTCTACAAGCAGTTCATAGCCACTATAACTCCAACTCCAGGAGGCAATGTCTTCTTTTGGCCTCTAGGTCACTTGCTTGCATATAGACATACCCACACACAGGTGACACAAACACAAATACTCATAATTAAAAATGTGCAGGAGACTCTGATCTTGAACTCCAGCACCATATAAAAACTGGGTTTGGTGGTACATGCTGGTATTCCTAGCACTTGGGATGTGGAGGTAGGAAGGTCAGAAGTTCAAGGTCATACATGAAGAAACCCCGTCTCAACAGCTACAATAACTATCACATAATATGTTGCCAATAGAAAATGGATGCTACATATTTTCAGCTTTAGTCATTTGAAAGCTTTCTTCTTCCTCCTCTCCATCTTCCTGCCTCCCACCTGTGGCAGTTCGAATGAAAATGGCCCCCACTCAAAGGGCTTGTCACTATTAGGGTATGTGGCCTTGTTGGAAAAAGTGTGTCACTGGAGTAGGGCTTTGAGGTTTCAGATGCTCAAGTCAGGCCCAGTGTCACTCTTCCTGCTGTCTTCAGATCCAGATGTAGAGCTCTTGGTTCCTTCTCCGGCACCGTGTCTACATACATGCTGTCATGCATCCCACCATGATGATAATGGCCTAAACCTCTAAACTGTAAGTCAGCCCCAATTAAATGTTCTCCTTTATAAGAGATGCTGTGGGGGCTGGAGAGATGGCTCAGAGGTTAAGAGCACTGACTGTTCTTCCAGAGGCCCTGAGTTCAATTCCTAGCAACCACAAGGGTATATAACCATCTATAATGAGATCTGGTGCCCTCTTCTGGCATGTAGGCACATATGCTAGCAGAACACTGTATACATTAAAAAAAAAAAAAGAGTTGCTGTGGTCACGGTGTCTCTTCACAGCTATAGAAACACTATGACACACCTCCGTCTGGCCCTCTCCGTCTTCTACTCCCTCTTCTCCAGGCTCTGTCCTGAGGGCTGGAATAGAATCACTTGGGGGCATGCCATGAGCCTCTGATCTTTACCCTCAGGCATGCCACCCCCCTCTTCCTAGTGGAATCTTTCTTGGCTACTGCAGATATTGCTTGGGCCGAGATTGCACAGGAGGTCTAGAGTTCTGAGCTTCCCTTGCTCTATGATGCCCTCTGCCCCTCCTGTCACCTGGAGGGCAGCTGGAGCCCTGGGGCTCCGAGGAGCACAGCTGAGAAAGTGCTGGTCTACAGGTCATAGGGCTAGGCCTCAGTAGGGATGAGGATGATTGGCTTTGTACCAAACACCCCAGCAAACGTGGAAGGCCAACAAGTGTGGGCAGGATTCACAGTACCTGTACTGCCGGTCTCATCTAATGGGGCACTCTTTAGAAACAAGCAGAACAGAAACTTCGGGTAGACCCGCATGTGTGGTGGCATTTGAATTGTATTTTAATAAATAAAGACTGCCTGAAGATCTGAGAGTAAAAGAGCCATACTGGTCTGCCTTACAGATCAGGGAGTGGTAACACACACCTTTAATCCCAGTAGCCACACTAGTTGCTATAGAAGCTGGGCGGTGGTGGCACACACATTTAATCCCAGCACTTGGGAGGTCAAGGCAGGCAGATCTCTGTGAGTTTGAGACAAGCCTGGTCTATAAGGCTGACTGTTTTAATCTCAGATCTTCAGGAAGTTTTTATTTATTAAAATACATTTGAAATGTTACTACGCGCATGTCCTTGAAAGTCTCTTGACAGTTATTCCAAAAGGAACCAAATGTAATCATTTCATGTACACTGCTGGCAGGAATGGGCATCGAGGCTGTCACTGTGGAGAGCAACAGAACCTCTGACCTGCAGCTGCTGTACTTGCAGGAGCATGTCCAGAAATTCTTGTACTTGGTCCTAGGAGCATGTGCAAAGACACTTGTGGGTGTGGCAAACTAGGAGCACCCTAACCTATCATCAGGAGTAGCTGGGTAGCCTATTGCACGGTCACAGAATGGAGAATGGTTGAGCCAAATAGAAGCAAATGTCAAAGTTATATGAATATGACCCTATTTCTTCTTTAGCAATTGGGTCCTGCTCTGGAGCCTGAGTTGGCTTTGATCTCACAGCTGTCTCTTGTTCCTCTCTCCCTGTGCTGGGACTGTAGACCTGTTCAGCCACCAAATAACCAGCCATACTTACATGCTTAACAGGTGCATGTAAGTGCAGTGTCGCTAAAGCACTGGCTAGAAAGCTGTACCCCAAGCCCATGATAATGGCTGGGGGAGAAACACCCTGAACTCTGCTTCAACACAGTGCACTCACACAAATCTGATAAAATTTTAACTTTTCCGAACTTTAATCAATGTGTGTTTATTTATTTCTAGCTCTTTGTGTTTTCACTATAAAGTTTTTTTGACTTATAAACTGTGCAGATTTCTGGGGTGCCATGAGATATTTCTACACATGCATCCATGTGTCACAATCAAATCAGGGTGAGCATATCTATTCCATGAACTTTTATCGTTTCCTCGTGGTGAAAGCATCCAAACACCTTTCTTCCAGCTTTCCCTGAAGTGCACAGTGTGCTTCTGTTACCATACCCTACTGTGTGGCAGCAATTCTTTGTGATTACAGCATTAATTTTTTTCCTGGAGTAAAAATAATTCTATCTTGCTACAATTTACTTATCAAGTAGTTCTGCAGCCTTTGCTGTGTATCAGACCTGTAAAATCATATTAATTCAAACTTCATATCAACCCTACAAAGCACTAATTTTAGAAGTAAGGAAATAGGTGTAGAGAGAGGCCAAAGAGTCAAAGATAAATCAGCAGCAAATGACAGAATGAGGATTCAGATCTGAATAGCCTGACTATGTGTACAGTCCATGCTCCCCAGAGCCTGCAATGGGCGGCAGAGGGGGCCCTCAGAGGCCCTCACCAGGGTGCTCCCACAACTCTCCCCACACCGCCTACTTACCTGCTTCCTGTCCTCCACTTCAGACTGAGTAAGAGATGGATTCCTAGCTCCCTCTCCTACCCCAGGCTGAACTAGCACTAGCCAGTCTCTTGATGAATGGAAAGAAAAAGCAGGTGATGCATAGATTCATGCGAGGCCTTCGGTTTTGGATAGATCATCTATAAATGTCAGGGACAAGGTCATCGCCTCTCAGATGGCCACCATATCTTATGTCATCCTGAATGTCGACACTAGCTATACAGTAAATCAATCCAATTAGCAGAAAAGTTGACTAAAATAACAACAGAGAGACTTATTGTATGGGGTCGTTGTTTACTAAATCTCACCTCTCTTCTGTGATATGGAGACAGGTGACCAGAGAAAGACGAAAGGTTTTGGAACCTCCAGCTCTCAAGGTCACCACCATTCCCTTTCTTTGGGTAATTCTTACTCAGCTTTGGTTTCCAATGAAATGACAGCTACTTGGGAGGCTTCTGCAGTTACCCTGGCCTCCCCCTGCTGCTATTATTCTACTGTGAAAATAAATTACAACAAGAAGCGTGCTTGAAAACTCTGAGTGGACAACACCAGTTACCCTCACGAGTGACTTCAGCCATGCTTGGTTCCCAAGCAAAAGCAAAACTCACACAATTACTTGTGAACACTTATATTCAAAACAGACAGTAACCCAACTAATCAGAGGCAACCAATACACTTAGGATTATATAATTGGGGACTTTCCAACCAAAATAAAAAACAAACAAACAGACAAAAAAATAAATAAGGCACCTGTATAATTGTAGCCAATTAGATGTTTCTTTGCATCACTTTTGCTTAATGCTATAAAAACATTCTCCAGTATCTGTCTAAAGAATACTTTCCTTGTGTCCGATCTATAAAATCTTCCCTATTGTGCTGCCCTGTGAGAGTGCCCCATGTGCCCTCCTGTGAGATCTCCTCCTTCTTGTGAGAGCTCCCCTATGTCCCTCCTGTGAGGTCTCCCCTGTGTCCCTCCTGTGAGAGCTCCCCCAGTGTCCCTCCTGTGAGATCTCCTCCTGTGTCCCTCCTGTGAGATCTCCTCCTGTGTCCCTCCTGTGAGATCTCCTTCTGTGTCCCTTCTGTGAGATCTCCTCCTGTGTCCCTCCTGTGAGATCTCCCCTGTGTCCCTCCTGTGAGATGTCCTCCTGTGTGAGCTCCCCGTGTATGAGGTCTCCCCTGTGTCCCTCCTGTGAGATCTCCTCCCGTGTCTTTGCTCTGTGGAGCTCCATCCAGGCCTCAAGCTTGGAGCTGCCCAATTAATGAATCATTGTTCATTCAGATAACTCTTACATTTTTATGTCTTTATTTGCCTTTTAAAGACTACCTTTTTGTATTATTAAACTCATCACAACTTAGGAATTTGTTCGAGAATTAATTCTTTTTGATGTTTGTCAGCCCTAGGAAACAATAAGCCCCAAGGACGAGAATCTTGTTTGGCTTTGTTCACACCCTTTTACTAGAACCTGGTGGAGCACCCGCTATGTTAGAGCCACTTATTTGTGCACTTTGCTGTTGACTACAGTGACTTGGTTGAAAGACACTATCACATTTATTTATTTATCACACAAATAAAGCACTTATTCATATCGTGTGTATGGGTGTGTGTGCACATGTGCACACATGCTTGGTGTCACAGTGTGCACGTGAAGGTCAGAGAACAGCTTTCAGCAGCAGTCTGTTCTCTCCTTCCATTCTGTGGGTGCCAGGGAGATCGAACTCAAGTCATTAAGCTTGTAGCAAGCTTCTCCACCCACTGAGCCGTCTCTCCTTAAAAAAAAAAAAAAAAGCAGCAGAATTCTTTACTTTAAACAAGATTGTTCAGGCTTCCTTACATAAACCCACAATTTTATTGGTTAAACTGGGGCAGAGGTGGGATAGGAGAGAATCAGCTTCTCCTGCCTCCTCCTTACTGTACTCTACAGGACTCTGGGCCACCTCACAGACTGCCCCTGGGCAAGCTTTGCTGAGCTCACCTTGAGTGTAGCAGAAGGATCTTCTCACCAAGAGAGCCCCTCTTTGAAGGTTGAAAGACAGGCAATGTGTCCTCTCCATTTGGTGAGAGTCAGCCTCCTGGGGCTCTCTGCTAATAGAGCCATAAATCCCCCCTCTAAATGAGCATCCTGATTTGCTGTGCTCTTCAGATGACCTCGTCCCCGGGAAAATGCTCTGCTTTCCCTGAGTTATGGCAGGGACTCCAGTGGGTGGCTGTGTTGTGTCCTGCCTCTGCCATCTGATAGTCTAATTCCTTTCCAATTTACAGGCTCGTTAGCTCCCCAGCCAGTTCCCACTTCAGTGCAGCTGACCCAGTAGCAATATTTGCCTGTGTCATCTTGCTCAGACAAACACGGGCGTCCCTGCTGGAGAGGCAGCCATCTAGCCCTGTCATCTTTCTGACTGACCCCGGATGACTCCTGTGAAAGCCAGGCAGGAAGGACAATTCATCAGACCACGGAACAGGCTCTGTTCCCATAGTCATTAAAGCCCTCACTGCCATCAAGCACGGCTGGAAAGTAGAGTCCTTGTGGTTACTGAATGGCTCCCCGCCAGGAAGACTTGAGGAATGCCGGCTTTTCAGAGCCTTGGGATTGCTGTGGGCTCCAGACTCTTCTCCGTGTCCAGGTTCTGGGCTTCCCCAAATTCCTTCTCTGGGAACTTGCTGGGTACATGCTGGAAGCAATGGACATGGAGAGGCTCCTGTATACTTTTAATTTCTGGAGGCGTCTGGGAGGGTAAAATGAGCTATGTGCGCCTAAAATCTGGAGCGAGGTGTCGCAGAGACTAAAAACACTTGCCTGTGGCTCAGCTTATAGTAGTAATTGTTGAGTGTCTCTGTCAGCGTCTCCGTCTAGCCCTGTGTCTGTAACGGTTAGCACTGGCAAACATGGAGGCACAGCTCCACCCTGTCACCCCCAGCAGCCGAGAGTTCTCGTAACCTCCTAGGGACCTCAGTTCATACAAAACTGGATCCTTGACTTTAACATGAAAATGAATTTCAAGCTGAGTTGTGTGGAGCAGAATTGGAACCTATTAAAGATGTGCTAATATGGATTTTAAGAACAGGGCTTAAGAGGAGCCCCGGAAGAAAGTAAGAACATTGGGGTGGGCTTCTCAAGGCTGGTCACACTCCACTGTCTTCTATATAGTCATATATAGGATTTGGAGAACAAAGTTATCAGTGTCAGAGAAGGGCTAAAGAGGCGAATGAGATCACGGGGGGGGGGTTCCTAAGGAGCCCCTGACAGGGTTATACTTGATAAAAGAGAAGTCTAGATCAAGAGTATGCAGGAGGGCAGGGTATCTCCACTGTAAAGAAAGTTGACAGGCTTGTGGTTCCTAGACAATGCCAGGGAGAAGAATAAGGTCCTGCAAGGTCACAGACATCTGACCTTAAGCCTGCTTTACTGCTGTTTTATTTTGTTTTTAGATTTATTTATTTATTTTGTTTACAGTGTTCTGTCTGCGTGTATGTCTGCAGGCCAGAAGAGGGCACCAGATTTCATTACAGATGGTTGTGAGCCACCATGTGGTTGCTGGGAATTGAACTCAGGACTTTTGGAAGAACAATCAGTGCTCTTAACCTCTGAGCCATCTCTCCAGCCACTTTACTGCTATTTTAATATAAAACACTTGTATACCATTGTAGTGACCATGCCTTTAACCCTAGAACCTGGAAAACAGAGACAGATGGATCTCTATGAGTTTGAGGCCAGTCTGATCTACATAGTAAGTTCTGGGCCAGGAAGGGTTACACAGTGAGAAACTCTCTAAAACCAAAACCAAAAAAAAAAAAAAAAACCAAACCCCAAACAACAACAACAAAAAACCCCACAAAAATCCCTCAAAACAACAAAACTGAAACAAACCCAAAAACCTATATGTAAAAAGGACATCCCATCTATGCTAACAACCTTCACAGAAGGTATTGGTTGTGCAAAGGTTTTTCTTCTCGGCTGTTGTGTCTTAGTGTGTTAGCTCATGTGTCTTAGTTATTTTTCTATTGCTGTGCTGAGACATTATAAGGCAACTTACAGAAGAAAGAGTTTATTGGGATTACAGTTTCAGAAAATTAGAATTTATGACCATTATTGGGGCTTAGGGTGAGGGAGGCATGGCAGCGAGCAGACAGGCATGGTGCTGGAACAGTAGCTGAGAGCTTACATCTTGATCCATAAGTACAAGGTCATGAGAGTTAACTGAGATTGGGATTTTGAAATATCAAAGTCTGCCCTCCGGTGACATAAGTCCCACAACAAGGCTACACCCCTAATCCTTTCCAAACAGTTCCATCAAAGAATCCAAATATATGAGCCAAGGATTAAAATATATGAGCCCATTCTCATTCAAACCACCATACCTTTTTCCTATCTTGCCTCATACTTGCATTTAAATCCATGTCAGAATGCAGTGGCAGCTGCGACAGAAAAGCCATAGTGCCTTAAAGACAGTACAGCTTGTGTTCTCAGGGTGTGAAAGGCAAAGTCTGAAATCAAGACATGGGCAGAGCTGCACTCTCTCTGGGGTTTCTACAGGGTCCTCCCTTGCCTCTGCTACTCCTCAGAATTGTCGGAGTTGCCTTCCTGGGCATGGGACCACGTCACTGTGCATTCCACCTCTGTCTTCACACAGCCCGCCCTTCTTGTCTGGGTGTCTCTCTTCTGTGAAACGTCAGCATTAGAGCGAGGATGCCCCTGGGTAACCCAGGGATCTCATGGCAAGGTCAACTTTATTCCACCTGCAGAGATCCTTTTCCCCCAAAGTCCTGTTTACAGGATTCAGAGTTTTGAGATGAACATAACTTCTTTCTTTGCGTCAGTGTCTCTCTTCCCTGTTATAGCAACAATCATAAAGTTCAGCATAATAACACCATCATAAACATCTGAAGAAGGCTGTGTTCATCACTTGCTTATACTCTATTGCCTGCCACACAGTAAAAACTAAACAAATATGCATAAACATCATATGAGTCAGGGTTTCAATGGCATAATAAAATACTACGGGATGGCTTGTTGTATAAACAAAAGAGATTTATTTAGCTCATGACCGTGAGGTTTCCAGTGCATGGTGTTGGTGCTGGCTTTTCCTGCCGACAGTGTCAAGGCTGCACACGGCCTCTCGAGTTAAGAGTCAGGAGTGTGAATGTCCCCGTGTGCCTCTGCTCTCTCCTTGTTCTTATAAGGCCACCAAAAATCAATCACAGGAGCACAACCCCGATATCTTTAGATCTCATCACTTTCAAGGGCCCTTCCTCTAAATACCATAGATGATTAAGTTTCCATCTTTTTCATGCCACTGACTCGTGACTTGGGAGACTGAACTGGGGCTTAAATTCAAGGGGATGGACCACATTGAAAGTGAAGCAGCCATCGTAATGCAGTTTTCACTCGTCACACTCCTGGGCAGTGTTGTGGGTCACGCATCTGGGGACTACCGAAGACTTTTATTCTGAGGAATGACAGTCAGGGAAAGCTGAGTCTAGAATGATCCTTGAAGCAGGGAGCACAGGAAATCATTGCCTGGGGAAAGGAGGAGGCGGGGACTGGCTGGGAGGCTATGCTGCTGCTCCAGGCAACAGGAAGATAGGTTTGCACTCGGTGAGTGTCGACAGGGTGGATGCTGGCCAGCTTTGCCAAGATGCTCGTGGGTGACAGTTTGAGAGGGCACTAGGAAGTTCTACATTAGCAAGAAAAATACACGAATCCGTTCAGGGAGAAGTCAAGGGGAACTTCATGGCTGGCACAGCTTCCTAGTGCAGCTATGTCTTAGAAGGACAGCAAGAGTTAACTTGGAGCATTGCACTTGCTCACTGCTCAGTGCCCCAAGTACATAAGGTGTAAGCCAGAGGTAGCTCAGCTCAGCTGGCAGCTGCTGCTTTAGGACAGCATGTAGAACAACAGGCTAAAGTGGATTTAGATTTTGTTTTTTTACGCAGGGCCTCAAGAAGCCCAGGCTGGACTCTCTAGATAGCTGAGGATGATCTTGAACTTCTGATCCTCTTGCCTTCACATTATACATGCTGGGGTTGTAGGGTATGCACCACAGCACCCAAGTTTATGAAATGCTGGGGATGGAACCCAGGACTTCAGGGATCTTAGGCAGGAAGCCACACCTCAGTCTACCAAAGGCCAAATAGAGTAATTCCCCTGGACATAGAATCTTGCATCACTTTAGGAAGCTCTTCTAGATGATGCTCAGAAGCATCAAAGAGGGACCATTGGGATTAGCATCCAGGGGGCTTAAAGGAGTTCAGACCAGAAAACACTACCATGGTAGTGTGTGAGAATCGGGGTTTGGGAAACTGAAAATCTGCTAAAACTGAATGAGAATGTGAAAACCCAAGAATTATACAAGGCTGCAAACCATCTTCACGGTGAGGAAGTGAACTAACCCAAAGCAGTTCATTGCCGACGGGGGATGAAAGAAGGAGGGCAGGGAGAGGACAAAGAAGAGCAGGATGGTCCATGAGACAAGGATTCCTCAGCATGTTTCCTGTGTGGGATAAAGACGTTGGGAGTCTGACAGATGCACAGCTGAGAATCACAGCTCGGTCTTAGGTGGAGTCTCTGGAGGGCTCTGTGGGGCTTGCTTGTGGCCCCAAGGTAGGGTCTGTCTTCACACTTCACAGGAAGCTGTGGCAGCTTGGCATGGATTCCTTTTGAGCTTTGGTTGTTGAGTAAAGCCATATTTACTGTAGAAGAAATGCAGATAGTTAAAAGCAGAAGATTAAAGGTAAATGCAACATTTCTTCATGGACCATCACCAAATCTGCTTTACCCATTTCCCACCACTATCTTTTCTCTGCTCAGGGAGCATTTCAACAGTACATGAAAGAAAACAAAGAAAGAGCAAATTAGCAAAAATCATACCAAATCCGATTTTGTAACTTTTATTTAAACATAGGTTGAAAATGGTTTTTCTATGATAAGCTTTTTTCTTTTCTTTCTTTCTTTTTTTTAAAAGAACAACGAAACTATAAAGGGAAAAATGAAATTGACCTTGCTTGCATATGGCACAATCTTATGCATAAACAACCCTAAAATCTTTATAAAAATTATTATGGGGTTCAAGAGATGATTCAGCAAGGGCGCTTACAGCTCTAGCAGAAGACCAGGTTTGGTTCCCAGCACTCACATCAGGTTTGGCTTACAAGTACCTGTAACTCCAGTTCCCAGGGATCTGATGCCTTCTTTTGAACTCTTCAAATAACTGCACTCACACATACGCCATACCCACACACAAACACATATATACATAATTACACATAATAAAAATAAACCTTTAAAAAGTTATTGGAGCTGGTGGTGGTGGCTCATGCCTTTAATTCCAGCACTTGGGAAGCAGAGGCAGGTGGATCTCTGTGAGTTTGAGGCCAGCATGGTTTACAAGAGCTAGTTCCAGGACAGGCTCCAAAGCTACATAAAACTCTATCTCAAAAACAAAACAAAACAAAACAACAACAAAAAAGTTATTGGAACCTGCTTTAACTTCTTTCCGTTTCTGTGTTGAGATGCCCAACAAAATAAGCTTAAGGGAGAAGGGGTTTATTTGGGCTTGTATTTCAGGGCACAGTCGATCATAGTGAGGAAGTCATAGCCGAAGTAGAGCGAAAGGTTAGTGATAATACTCAGCTCACTCCTTTCATTCACTGCAGGATTCCAATCAAGGGAATGGTGTCACCCATAGTGGCTGGGTCATCTCATATCAGTGAACTCAATCAAGAAAATTCCCAACAGTCATGTCCAAGACTAAATCTCACCAAGTTGACAGTTGAGACTGAGATTGGGTATCACTATAAATAAATTCAGGAAGAAGCAACACTGCTAAAGGAATAGAGCAATAAGATGACTCTTAACAGCATCCAGCTATACACGTGGATCAGTGCCTCACTCAGAATCATTAGAGAAGCTTCCTCTTGCAGCAGATGGGAACAAACAGAGACCCACAATTGGACAGTGTTCCGAGAGTGAGAAACCTTGGGACACAGAGCCCTTAATGGGACATCTCTATCAAATCCTTCCCCTCAGGGCTCAGAGAACGCTGAGGAAGAAGAGGCAGAAAGACTGTCAGAGTCAAAGTCCAGGGAGGACAGCAAGGAAACAAGACACAGCAGGACCGATGCAAATACGAACTCACGAAGACTGAGGCGGCTGGCATGGGGCCTGCACAGGTCTGCACCAGATGAGGTCCTAGAACGGAAAGGAGATGGGGACACGTGCCCCCATCCCTAACCCAGAAGCTGTCTCCGATCAATAACCACTTGCAAATGAAAAATTAGCTTTCTCTAAGAGAGTCCCATTGGGGAAACCAAACACTCGTAAGGGTAGGTCCCATGCTCGGCGATGGATGGCCAGCATAAAACAAAGTCAACGGAATCCTTGGAGGTTCTTTATCTCCTAATGTTAGTTCAGGGAAGTTATTTTTAACCTTATGGGTCCTTTGCAAATATATAATGTTTTCTAGTTTGGGGGTTTTGGGGATTGCTGTGTGTGTGTGTGTGTGTGTGTGTGTGTGTGCATCTATATGTTTCTTGTGCTTTTCTTTGGCTCTTTTTTTTTCCTGCTAGCTTTTTTAGTCCTAGTTGTCTGTTTCTATTTTTAATTATTATTTCTTAGATGTCTTATTGTTTTCTAAGGAGAGACAGAAAGGGGTGAATCTGCATGGGAGGGGAGGGAAGGGGGGAAGAACAGGGGGGAATTGAGGGAGGGGAAGACACAATTAGAATATATTGTATGAAAAAATCTAACTTGAAGAAAAGCCCAAAAATAATTTTTTTAAAAACTTTGTATTGATTCTTCGTGGATTTCCCATCATGCATCCTGATCCCATTCATCACCCCATCCTTCATATCCACCCTTTACCCTTGCAACCTACCCCCCTCAATAAAAGAAAAGAAAATTTAAAAGAAGAAAGAGAACTTCTCATTGTGGAAGCTGTAGAGTGACGCGTGTGTCGTACAGTAAACCCTATGGTCCATACATCTTTACTTGCAAGTGTTCATTGGTCTGGTTCGAGGCCTCTGGCTCGAACTACACTAGCTATACCGGGATCTCACTGGGACTCCTCTTGGATATCTTGTTGTTGCCCGTGCCGTGTCCTGGAGATCCTGTAGCTTTAGATCTACAGGACTGGCCCCTTCATGTGCTCCAGCAGATCACAGATGGGGTGGATGATGGGAGGATCAATTCATAGCCCTGGTTCTGGGCCTGAGTGGCAGCTGGGTTGGCCAGGCCACCAGCTCTCCTTCATCCTCACCGCCAGAACGAGCTCTCCAGCACTTGTCAGGCTACTTCGCCCAATGCTGCAGGCAAGAGGTAGGTTCTCCTGCTCTCGCTTCACTGCGCAGGCACCCACACCACCAGGGCCAGCTTTACTGTGTTGTCCAGGTGAGGTGCAGGGCTCACTTTCCCGAGGGCTGCAGCTGGTGAGGGGCAGGCCCAGCTTTCCCGCTCTCATATCCCTAAAGTCAGCTCCTTTGCCCATCACAGGTGACAAGGGGCGAAGAGCATCTTCCTCTCACCCACACCACCACATGGGAGCTGAGGGGCATGGCCAGTTCTGTGCAGAACTATCCTCACAACCCTCCCTGGTGGCAGGAGACACGGACATCAGATATCAACACAGACCGCAGCTGCCACGAACCCAGACATGGCCCTTGGCAGCAGCTCAGACTCAGTGGCCACCATAGCCCCACACCACCACATCAGCCAGCTTCTCACAACCTTTGCCTCTTCAGATCTGCCTCTCTCCACAGGATATGAGCCATTCTGCCTCTCTTTCTCTCTTTTTCCTATACGCCACCATATATGTATTCATAATGGCACCAATGGTTTCTTCTACCTGCCTAGGGCAAACAGCCCTGGGTGGGTGTGTCCCAAAAGTAATTCTTAAAAGAACAAGTTCAGGATATTTAAAAAACATTTTTATAACATTTGTTTATTTATTTAATGTGCTATTATACATATGTGGAGGTCCAAGTAGAACCTATGGGAGTTGGGTCTCTCTTTCTACTATGTGGGTCCCAGAGACTGGACTCAGTTAGGCACGGTGGCAAGTATCTTTACTTGGTGAGCCGTCTCACTAGCCTCCAGCACTGGAAAGTTTATAATGGTTGCATACTATTTCACTGCATGAATACTTTAATATTATCCATGCTGAGATAAGCACAAAAGCTACTTTTGCTTTTTCATGTACGTTCGTTGTTGCTTTAGCGTCTCCACACATTTATCTTTCTTTGTGCGGATAGCTGCCATTTGCTTTAGGATGTGCCGTTCCAGCCGCAAAGGGGAGTGCATTGTTAGTCTCTTGTTGCACAGCTGGCCCCTCCTGTAATCAACTCCTTACCTCACCCTATCAAGCGAGGAACTGTTCTGCAATTAATGGGTGAACAAGCTTTGTCCTCTGGTTCAATGATGTTCAAGCTGTTTGGGGATTCTTCCTCAGGGGGTCTGAAATTTCTGCTACATAGTCACAGTGTACAGGGGAACAGTCTTCAAATCCTTGCCATGCACATTTGTAACCTTCTGTGAGCTGGGGACAGCTCTCCCAGCCCTCCAGGATCCCACTAGTGTCTCTTGGACAGGGACAGTAGAAGCCTCACCTGCTGCCAGCCTCAGGAAAGCCCTGAGGCCCACGGGACTGACCTTCAGGAGGCGCTGATCTTATGCACAGGTTGTTGCACATGATTTTGGTGTCTAGATTCCCAAGGGTCCTGGGGTGGCACCCTCAGCCCCTGGGCAGTGGGTCTCAGCTCTCATTTCACATTAGACCGACTTGGAGAGCTTTTGAATGATGCCCTCTGATACAGAGAACTCAGCCAGTCCATTTAAATTAGGATCTCTGTGGTTAGTTGCCCCTCTCAAGTGCTTTGGAGTATCCAGGTGATTTTAATTGCCCCTAATTGAGTGTTGTAGCCTTAGGGCTTTCAGTGATCCTTTGAGAGAGGATACTTTCTAGAGTACTAGAGAAAGTTGGAAGAGTTCTCAAACTATGGATTCAAATGACTTGAAACTTTTAAAATCCTTCCTGCCTTTTGGGATCACAGTCCAAGCAGCAAATTCCCAGTAGAAACCCAGCACTGCTGCCTGACTCTTGTCTGGGCTCAGCACAGTCAGCCGGCAATACCAAGGGTCTCTGTTCAGGGTGTCCTGATGATGGGTTTTAATCTACTGCCCATGTCAGGAGCTACACCCACCTTGCCTAGGTTAAGAGGTGCTGCCACTGGACCTCTGCACCCCAAGACTCAGTTATCCCTGCTCAGCTGTCTCCCCACTGTGAATTTGTTGACTTAAATCACTCTGTTTTGAAAAGGGAGCTCTATCTGGCAGTGATGAGTGTCAGCGTCATTAGGAATAGTACTATCCCTGTATAAATGTTACTGGGAAGGGCTTCTTTTTCTGTGAGCCATCCTCAAAGCTTTCTGCATCTCAAGTGGAAAACAAAACCAATTCAAACTAATAATAACTTCATTTAGAACTTCCATACAACAGTAGAATCAGACAGGAAGGCGAGGGCGCGAGAAACAGGCAGCATGGAAATTTGAAAGGAGATAGACCCTTCGAGACCTCTGGGAAAAGTGCTATTAATCCAGAGATGGGCTGTTTTGACCTTCCCACCTACACATGTGGTGAAGACATTACTAATCAATCAGTGTGTGCTTTCCCACTCAACCCAAAAGCTATAGCAGAATCCTTCTTAAGACAAGGCTCTGGGCACCCACCAACAATCAATGAGGGGTGGTACAAAAGGTAAGACCTATTTATTATTCTCTCTTTTATACCTTTTTTTGCCTTAGGTAAACAATATTACATACTAAAAAAGAAGAAAGAACATCCCGAAAGGTCAGAACAACTGTCTTTAACATGCTCAGAATCCATCACAAAAGACAGAGCTATTCCTGTAGGGTGGCAACAGGGCCAAAAGGCCCAGGTCATTCTGAGAGTCAGAGGCTTAGAATCTAGCTAAGTCTACTTATAGAAAAACAGGGTGGGGGAGGGAGGAGGAGAAAGGGGAATGAGAAAGGGAGGGATAGTGTGTCCTGGGTTTCACCTGCATGGCAATTGCATATTGGTAATTCTTCCATTTCTCTTCTGGATACAAAGCGTTAGCTTTTTTTTTTGTCCTTCTCTGATACACATTTCCAACATTAGATTGAAGCAGTAAAAAAAGAAAAATGCAGACCCCTAGAAGAAATTTGAGGGCAAAAGGGCTAGCAAGCTAGTCCAGCACGGGGCAATAATAACACCAACAATGACAGTGTGCTTCCTATTTCCCTCTGGTAGACACTTGTTAGGATGGCTGAGGGGGTTTTCTCACTTTCTCTGTACAGACAGCCCCCTGAGCAGGACTGTTAGCACCCCCTACCCCCCCAACCCCTGAGAGAGAGAAGACTCCTTCTGCTCAAGGAACTAAAACCACTTCTCAAGGCCTCACAGTAGCAAGCTGTGAGGCTGTGTGATTCAAATGTGGCACTTTTGAGTCAAAAGGGTTTGCTCTTTAAACTCTATGTTTGAGATCGCCAAAGTGCTTTTTGTTGGTTCGGGATAAAAACAAAAACAAAAACAAAAACAAAAAACCAATGGTGGCTTATTGGCCAGCGAGATAGCTCAGTAGTAAAGGAGCTTGCAGCCAAACCTGCTCTCTGAGTTCAGTTCCCAGAACCAACGTTGTGGAAACTGAGAACCAACTCCTGCAAGTTGCCCTCTGACCTCCATATATGTGCTGTGGCATGTTTGTGCCTCCCCAAAAATAAAATAGAAAAAAGGTGGCTTCGAGTTTTTTTTTATTTTTATTGCTTATTAATTTTGTGTGTGTGTGCATATGATTGCAAGCAGATGTGTACATCTGTATGCATGTAGAAGTCAGAGGAGGATAGTGTGTGTCCCATCACTTTCTATCTTCTTCCCTGGAGAGACGGGTTCATATGAACCTTGAGCTAGGCTGGCAGCCAGTAAATCCCAGGGATTCTCCTGTCTCAGCTCCTACAGTACTTGGGTTTCATGCCCAGCTTTTTATGTGGGTGCTGGGGATTTGAACTCAAACCCTTATGAGTGTGTAGTAAGTCTCCTACCTACTGAGCAATCCAATTGGCCCAGTCACTAGCTAGGTGTTTGAAACATCTTTCCTGCCACCTCATTGCTTGTGTTTGTCTCTCTTGTTCCATGGTGGACTAGGACGAGTTAATATTTGACACAGATTTGGTGTGAACTCTGCTCGTAGTCCACTTCTTTCTAATCTCAGTGTTGCTTGTCTCAGAGATGAAGGTGTCCCTGTGGCCTTAGCACTTGCTTCAGTGGCATATGCCAGCATATTTATGGGTCACTTACTGTATGCCAGGCCATATAGTAGCAGGATGGTAACTGATCGACAGACACAGGTTCTGTTTTCAGCTTGCAGCCCAGAGGGGGGACAGACTAGAGAGCAGGGTCATATGAGAAAGAATTAGGAACAGGTATGAACTGGGATAGTGGCTCAGGTGAAGGGCTTGTTGAACAAGACCAAAGACTTGAGTTCCATCCCTAGTATCCACGTAGACCAGATAAATAGCTGACAAGGTGCTATGTATTTGTGGTTTCAGAACTGTGGAGGCAGGGATGGGAAGATCCTGATGCTTCCTGGTCAGCTCGTCTAGTTGCATTGATGATCTAAGTCCAAACTGGTGAGAGACCTTGCCTCAAAAAAAGAAAAAAAAGTGAAGGATGACTCTGAGGAAGGAAACCCAAGGTTGACCTTTGGCCTCCACACATGCAAAGACACAAAGAACAGGTGCATCAGGAATGGCCACGGACTTCTCCCTCAGAACTAAGGGCTCACAGGGAGCCCTGGGAAAGTAACATCACAGTACCGAACTGCACAGTGCTAGCCATGGCAGGTGCTTGTCTGCAGTGGCTGTGCCTCACACTTCAACCCACTAGCTGTTAATCCATACGCTGGCCTCTTCCCATCATATACAAGGAGATGGCTGGCAACCCTCTCAAGGTCAGGGTAGTAGATGAAGGTGTTGGGTTCAACACTTGGTTATAACTATAATCCAATCTCTCTCCCAGTCTACTGTGCCGAAATCTGAAACCTGGGTTGGAATTAGCTTGAAGAAGAGCATGGGACTGTTCGAGAAAGAGAGGGAACAACTGGACAGTGGATAAGGTTCATGAAAGTTCTCTGGGAAGAACTAGGTGGGTTAAGTGGCTGTGAGATTTGAAAGGCTTCTCTGAGTTCTGCAGGGGAGGTGACTTCCACTTCAGTGCCCTTGAGAGCCATAGGATGGGAGTGTCAGTCATGGTGAGATCAAATTATGTTTGAATATGACATGTTCCCTCCAGGCCCATGTTTTGAAGGTTTTTTTCTCCCTCCAGATGGTGACATTATTTTGTGAGACTGTAGAACTTTAAGAACCTAGTTGGAGAAAGCAGGTCACTAGGGGTAGAGCTTTGGAGGTTATAGCTGCCACTAGCCTTCTTCCTCTCTCTACGTCCTGGTCCATGGTGACAGCCCCACTGCCATGCACTGAGTTCTTCCACTATATACCTTCCCTGCTTTGATGAAAGGAAACCCTCTGAAACCATGAACCAAATGTCTTTCTATTCTGAAAATGCTTTGGTCAGATGTTTTGTCCTAATATTAAACAGAGCAATTGATAAAAGGCTTAACCTCTAAAATGCTCTTTGGGCGACTAAGAAGACAGTTAATGAAAGCCTGGGGGAGGTGCTGAGATGGTTAAGGATGGGCGGGGGGGGCACTGAGATGGTTAAGGAGGGCCTGGGGGAGGTGCTAAAGATGGAGGAGGGTCTGTTTTGTCAAAGCTGGACCTAAAAGGGCAGAGTGAAATGTCTCAGGAGACAACTACCATTCCCAGAGTGAGGGTCTCCCCAAATCTTGTGCTTAGATACTTAGTCTTGACCCTGACATGTGGCAGAAGTTCCAGGTAAAGGTAACACAAGCCAGGCTTACAGAGGATGTCAGGGAGCCCCCCAAGTCATAGAACTGAAGCCCCCTGTTGTCTCTCGATTGTGCTGATCACCACCAAGCTCATCTCAGTTTTTTGCATTCAGAAGTGTGAAAAGTTCTTTCTTTCTTTCTTTCTTTCTTTCTTTCTTTCTTTCTTTCTTTCTTCCTTCCTTCCTTCCTTCCTTTCTCTTATTTTCCTTTCTTTGTTTTTGTTGCAAGGAGTGCTTGTTCGTCCCAGCCGCCCAGAACTGAAATAATCACACAGAAAACTATTATTTAAATCACTGCTTGGCCCATTAGCTCTAGCTTCTTATTGGCTAACTCTTACATATTAATTTAACCCATTTCTATTAATCTGTGTATGGCCACGTAGCTGTGGCTTAACCACTACAGTTCCAGTGTCTGTCTCCAGCGGGGGATACGTGGCCTCTCTCTCACTGTGCCTTCCTTCTTCCCAGCATTCATTTTAGTTTTCCCTGCCTAGTTCTGCTCTACACTATCACAGGCTCAAGACAGTTTCTCTATTCATTAACTGATAAAAGCAACACATAGACAGAAGGACCTCCCACACCATTTTTTTTGTTTATTCAAGACAAGATTTCTCTGTGTAACAGCCCTAGCTGTCCTAGAACTAGCTTTTGTAGACCAGGATGGCCTTGAACTCACAGAGATTCACCCCTTCTGCCTCCTGAGTGCTGGGATTAAAGGCGTGTGCCACCATCACCCGACTCAGAAGGGTAGAAAGTTTTATGGGGTAAAAATGTCTTTGAGACATGTGTTCTTTAAAAATCTTAGGTGTGTGTGTGAATGTGTGTGCATGAAGGAGTGTGTGTGTTTGTATGTTGGTGTGTGCCTGTGCACTGGTATGTGTGTATATGTATGTATAGATTCATGTGTATGTGAGAGTATCTTTGCATTTAGGTATGTGTATGCATGTGCACAGATGCATGTGTGTGGAGGTGAGCATACATGTTTGTGGAGGCCAGAGGGCAATCATGGATATTGTACCTCAGAACCCACATATGTTGCTTCTTGAAATAAGGTCTCTTGCTGACTGGACAGTGAGCCCCAGGAATTCACTTGTCTTCCATCCACAGTTCTGGGATTACAAGGGCACATTACCACACCCAGACTTTTCACATGGGTTCCAGGGATGGGGATAAAAGTCAAGTTCTCATGCTTCCACAGCAAGCACGCCATTGATTCAGCCAGCCCGCTTTGGTGGTGAGTGAAGAGGGAGTGAGGACATGAAGACACAGCAGCAGAGACGGGGCTGAGAATTAGATAAAAAACTTGTTTGTAAGAGTGGAGCCAATGAGCAAGCAATGTGACCTCCAGCAGAGAGGAGAGAAAGCCAACAGTACCTTGGGAGGGAAGATCCATCCTCCATGAGGTATGCTTTCTCAGCATCACTTCCTTGTTCTGAGGGCTTGTGAGAGAAGTTCACAAACTGGGCTTTAATCTTCCTAGCAGGAACCTCTGAGGTTTGCTAAGACTCAACCAACTTGGATGACTTACAACAGAAAAGACGTTGGATACCTCTCACTGTCAGCCCTGGAAAGTTCCTAAAAACCAGAAAGGGTTTTTGAAGCTGATTCTAAATGCCTGCAACAGGTGGGTAAGGATCCTGGTAGAAAACATTTAAATTAGCCGCCCTCTGGAATCCTGGATGTCTGAGCTTTGTGGTGTAGGAGGGTCCTTCTGTATTTGGGTTGCTTTTATTGGTTAATAAAGAATCTGCCTTGGCCTTCTGATAGGGCAGGACTTAGATAGACAGGATAAAGAGAACAGAATGCTGGGAAGGGGACAGAGCCAGGGAGAGCTGCCCGCCATGAAGCCTGCCAGGTCAGAGATGCTGAATCTTTCCCGGTAAGCCACGACTAGTGGCGACACACAGATTATTAGAAATGAGTTAAACAAATATGTGAGAGTTAGCCAATAAGAGGCTAGAGCTAATGGGCCAGGCAGTATTTCAATGAATACAGTTTTTGTGTAATTATTTCGGGTACACACCGGGAGCCAGGTGGCACAAGGGGCCCTGCGCCGGGAACGCAGCCCAAGCCCCTCATTACTACAGCTTTGGGTTTCTGGGCTAGGGAAACTTCTAGATTGAGTTTCTTGGGAAACAAGGTCTGGTTCCATCTTTGCTAATTTACTTTTGTTCCTCTGAGATCTGGATTCTGTGTCTGACCCCATATCTGTTTTGATTCAATCCCAGCCTGCTTGACCCTCTCCCCCTACCCCAGGTTAAACTGCTTTTGGCCTTCAGTCCTTTGCTGGCTTAGAGCCCCATGGAACTGATTTGAGGTTTGTTTTGTTTTTCTGTTTTCAAAGAAAGTATCTCATGGCTGGCTTTAAATTGTAGACGTTTGGGAGGATGGCCTTGAATTAGCGCCCCCACCCACACCTCCCAAGCTTGAGTCCAACTCTGTTGTTCTTTTTCCTGTGAGCTTGAACAAACCTCTAGATCTCTGGGGGAGGGGGGGATAATTGCAGTGTCATTCTCCCAAGATCTTAGATGCATGAGCTTAATCATGAGATAACATATACTAACTGCTGGCACAAGTTAAACAATTCTTAAATGTTTGTCATTTAGCATCACTAACAAAATTTAAAGAAATGAAGCTTCATTTTTTGTAACTGATTAACTACTGGGAGTTTAAGATATTATCTTTTATTAGTATATTAAAAGTGATTAAAATTATTAATAGGTTAATATTCATTAATTTCCATAAATTCATTGGATTAATTACATTATAAATACATCGCTAATGATTAAAATCATATACTAAATAATTAAGTGGGTTGAAAGATTAAACCAGTTGACATACAAAAAGCGTTTGGAGTAGTACTCAGCACGCTGCCAGAACTCAGATAATTGTTTTATTAATTGCCATTCTTGTTGTTGTTTTGAGACAGGGTCTCATTACACAGCCCAGGCAGACTTTGAGATTGCCCTCGCCTTACCTCAGCCTCCAAATGCTGGGATTATAGGCATGCACCATGGCTCGCTACAGAGTTATCATTTTTGAAATTGGAGCATTTAAACTACCTGTGGTGATTTCTTCAAAAGGACATCATTTTGGGGGAAAGGGGCATCAGACCAAATAAAATGATTGCATTTCTTCACCCTGGTTATATCAATAATTTCATGTTCTTTTGTGTTCCCTCCAGCCTGTCATTTGACTTTCCTCCTTTGTCCTCATCTCCTATGAGTGCTGGCAGCCCAAGAGAGGGAGTAGGAGGGAGCCGAGGTCTCACCTAGCAGGATTAGTGCCGTTGGACCTCATTTGGGACTGAATTTACATTATGACTTAATTTCAAGTTCACAGAGCAATCACAACAATAACATAAGGAATTTGATCATCTCCACACCAGGTCACTTGCTGTTGTGTTGCCGCCTTTCTCTGTTGTTGCCTCCTCTTCTATGGTCTGCTATCCTGAAATTCATTCCCAGAACCTTGCTCCCTGGCATGGCCACGCTGAGGCAGAGGGAGGAGATTAGGCCATCAGAGGCACTGTCTTCTGATGTAAGGGACTCATGATGGTCCTACAGGTGTTGTAAAGTGGGGTTGCCCTGAACACGTGGCCTTGCCATGCTGTGGAGCAGTCATGGGTCCTTGCTGGGCCCCTGTACCATGCTTTTTAAATGTCGAAGTGGCCAAACAGCTGAGTGAGGGAAAGTTCTTCCACTGTAATGCACCCAGCTTCTGGTATTTTCTTTTCTGGGCATGCCACATAACTTTACTTGGAGACATGAGAACAAGTGTCTGTTCACCCCCGAGAGGGCAACAGTGACAAACCAGAGAAACAATCCTACACATTTAGTTTGAACCAAGGAGTTTACTGGGGTTGCTTATGGGAGCATGGATGGGAGTGGTACTTAGAGGAGTGTGGTTGACTCAAAGGCAATTGCATCACCAAAAAGCTCTGATGGGGAGTCTTTGTCAGCTAATGATCTTTAAGAGGTGGGACCAGGTGAGGGCGTGACCTTTTTGGGTACACAGAGAAAGACGCTGGGTGGTCCAGATTCACTCTCTCTGTGTGTGGTTCCCACACTACAAGGCTGAGCTTGGACTTCTTGTTCCTGTTTCCTGAGTTTGCCCCTTATAATAAAAAACAGTATAATTGGTTTTGTCTTAGAGTTAGCTTGGTATTTTTCGACCCATGTTAATTCAACAGTTGGCGCCCTATGTTGTTATAGAAGGGCTGCTTGTTTGTTCCTGGCCGGAAGAAGGTGGAGTCAGGAGAAGCCACACAGCCCGGCCAGAGACAGACTTCGGAACTTTACCTGGTAAGCTACGGCCTCGTGGCAATACACAGATTAATGGAGATGGGTCAATTTAAAAAATGATTTAGCGAGAAATACACTTAAGCTATTGGCCAAACAGTATTGCAAATAATATGGTTTCCGTGTGATTATTTTGGTACTGGGCAGCCGGGAACAAACAAGCAGCCTCCTACAACAAAGCTCACCCCAGCCTGAGTGATGACTCACAAAAACTGCATCCTGGCAGCTGCCTGCCCAACGTGTAGGCAGTTCTACTGAAGAGGCTCCTGTCTCCAACAACTGTTTACTTCATGTATAGCCCTGGGAATTGGTTGTGGAACTTGCCTTTCTAAGTTTTGTTAACCTGTATATTTCATTTCTTCTGCATGTTTATAAACCATCTCCTCTCTATAGGAGAGAGTGCTTCAGTTTAGAGAAAATAGCTACATAATAGTTCAACAAGAATTGATCAACATATACATATAAACACACATACACACATATTCAACATGTACAAACATATACATATGCACACACATGTAATATACAAACACATATACACACACATATATGCCCACATATATCCTCATACCCACAAACACATATACACCAAACACAAACATGTACACATATATACAGGCATATACATGTGTATATATATATATATATACCATATAACATACACATACATAAAAATGGTATATTTTGTATGTTTCTAGAATATTTAAGAGTGTCTTTGTGTTCACGCCCATAGTATTTCTTGTTTGTAAAAACAAGAGTGCTCTTTTATATATAATTACCTATCTCTTACACATAACTGTAGCTCAGGGAAATTAACATAGGTGTACTGTCTATTTCAGGGTCTATATTCAAATTTCATTAGCTGTCAAGCTGGGTTTTTTTTTCTGTTCAGAATCCAGTTTAGGATCCTCACTCAGTCTCACATCTATTGTCATCTTAGTCTCCACTAATCTGCAACAGAACCTGTGTTCTGCAAGTCTGACATTTCTGGGGACACAGCCATTATTTCAATGAATGCTTCAGTGTGGGTGTGCTGGATATGTTATGTACTTGTGAGGGGCAATGTCCTGGTGGCTTCTGAAGCATTTTGGAGCTTATGTTAGGTGGGATGCTCTTGGCTGCAAGTAAAAGAGTATCCAGTCAAGTCCAGCTACTGGGGAATCTGGCAGAAGCCATTCAGGCTGGACCTGGAATCTTCCTGTTCCTTCTTGGAAGCCCTCTACACCCAGATGTATATGACAACAAGTTAACTGACTCAAAGAAGAATGGAGAGAAGGGCTAATGTCCTTTTCTATGGTTGTCTTGACAAAGCCAACTTGAGACGCAGAATGGGAGCCAACTGTAGTTAATAATGTCTCCATGCTGCCACATGTGCTGATGGCTTTGAGAATGCTTCTCCAGAAGGAGAACTTGAAACAAGGATGGGGGTTCATGGGGGTTATGGGATGGATCCCAGGAAATAGCAGTCAGGGAATGCAGAGCAAAGCCAGGGCAGATGTGATGCTGCTGCTGGTCAGTCTCACAGGCAACCAGGGCTTGGTCCTCTGGAGCCTTCTGAGGCCACTGGGTTGTATCAGGGAGGAAGAGCTAGCAGGCTATGTGCCAGAGCCCACCAGCTCTGATGCCTGTATCTGCTCCCCACACATGTATAGATTGAGCAAAGTGGACAGCGCCCTTGAGAGGGCATCGGATACTGCTCCTTACACGTGTTTGTGTGTGTGTGTGTGTGTGTGTGTGTGTGTGTGTGTGGACAGAGCCTGGCAGCAGCTGCACTTCCTCCCCCTGAAGCAGGGGCTCCTTCACATGAGCATCAGGGCCTTCTCTTGCCATCTTGCACACACTTGTCATGCTACTGAGACAGGTTTATTGTTGTGCACCACAAGCCCATGTGTTTTGTTATTATTATTCATTTATTTTACATTCCAACTGCAGTTTCCCCTCCCTCCTCTCTTTCCAGTCCATTCCCCCCACCTCCTCTCTGTTCCCCCAATCCACTCCTCCTCCATGTTTTATTCAGAAAAGTCCTCCCCCGGATATCAACAAAGCATAGCACATCAAGTTGCAGTGAGACTAAACACCTCTGCTTGTATTAAGGCAGTATGAGGAATAGGGTCCCGAAAGCCAGCAAAAGAGTCCGAGACTACCCTGCTCTCACTAATAGGAGTTCCACAGAAGATCAGGTTACACAATGGTAACACATATGCAGAGGGCCTAGATCAGTTCCAACCAGGTTGTTGGTTCACTCTGTGCGCTCCTGTGAGTCCAGGTTAGTTGTTTCTGTGGCTTTTCTTGTGGTGCCCTTGATCCCTCTGACTTCTAAAATCCTTCCTCCCTCAATTCAGAAGGATTCCCTGAACTCTGCCTAGTGTTTGGCTGTGGGTCTGCATCTGTTTGCATCCATTGCTGGAAGCCCCTCTGATGACAATGGCTGGGTACCGACCTGAGTATAGCAGAAGGGTGTTAGACTGTATTACATTAACATGTATTTTTCTCCAGTTGTGTTTGGTTTTATCCTAGGTCTCTGGGTCATCCAGCCTCTGGGTCCTGGTGCTCCGGCAGTATCAGGGGTGGCCTACTATCATGGCATGGATCTCAGGATAGATCAGTCATCATTGGGCCACCCTTACTCCAATACATCCCAAAGGCAGGACAGACTGTAGGTCCGTGGTTATGTAGCTGGGTTGGTGTCCTAATTCCTCCACTGGGAGTCTGGTCACTGGAGACGGCCTGTTCAGGCTGCTTACCCTATTGCTAGGAGTCTTAGCTGGGGTCATCCTTGTAGATTCCTGGAAGTTTCTCTTGCGCCAGGTTTCTACCTCACCCTGAAAAGCACCCCCTTTCCAGTTGTCTCTTTCAGTATTATTCTCCCTCCATTCCCCCAAACTGATCCCTCATGTTCCCATGCCCACCTGCCCCCAGCCCACCCGTGAAATATCTTCTAGTTCCCTTCCCAGGGAGATCTGAGCAGCCCCCTCCCCGTTGAGCCCTCCCTGTTATCTGGTCTCTCTGTGTCTATAGATTGTATCATGGCTGTCCTTTCCTTTACAGTTAATATCCACCTGTGAGTGAATATACGCCATGTTTGTCTTTCTGGGTCTGGGTTACCTCACGCAGGATGATTTTTCAAATTTCCTGGTGTCATTGTTTTTAACAGCTGAGCAAGACTCCATTGTGTATGTATCATATTTCCTTTATCCATTCTTCAGTTGAGGGGCATCTAGGTTGTTTCCAGGTTCTGACTATTACAAATAAAACTGCTATGATCACAGTTGAGCAAGTGTCCTTGTGGTAGGGTTGAGCATCCTTTGGGTATATACCCAAGAGTGGTGCTGGTGAGGATGTGGAGCAAGGGGAACACTCCTGCACTGTGGGTGGGAGTGCAAACTTGACAGTCACTATGGAAATCAATGTGGCGGTTTCTCAGAAGCTGGGAATCAGTCTACCACAAGACTAAGCGCGTGTGTTTTTCCTTCTGCTTTTATTTAGATTCTGTTTCAATTCCCATGGCCCAAAGCCACATATTTCCATGGGGAAGAACATATTTGCTTGTTTATACTTGCTTTGTCTGTGGTTCCTCCATGGAGGTGGCAGGTATAATGACAAGCATGTGGGCTTAGGGACTGTGGGAAGGGCTCTGACTCCGGTCTGTGTGACTGTTGTAGGTATTGACCCCTTTCTCAGCCTGGGTTTCCTCAGGGTGAGCTGGAGACTGAATATCCACTGCAGAGGAGCAGAAGGGAGGAGTAAATAAGACTTTAGACATTAGCATCCAACTCATACTTAATGGCAGCTCAGAACAATACTGTGGATGTGTGGGTTTGCGTAGTGCCTAAGACAGTACCTCCCCCATAAGTAGTAACTGTAATTCAGAGGTGGCAAGCTATCTCCTCCCTCCCTTCTATCCCTTTCCCTCGCCTTCCCTTCTATCTCTTTCTCTCTCCAGCTCTCCTTCCCTCCTTCTCTTCCTTGTTCCCTTCTTCCCTGTCCACTTTCTTTCTGTCTTTCCTTCTTTTAGAGACTGAATCAGTAGGCAAGTGCTGTAACATTGAATTATATCCCAAACCTTTTTTAAAAAATAAACAAAAACAAATACCATTAAGAATACTCTTCTACAATTTCATGTGTGTATATTGAATTTTCGTCATTTTCAGCCACTATTGCTATCTCCCATCTGCTTTCTTTTTCAGGCTGAATCCCTTTTTTCTAGCAAGTCTTCCCTTCCTTCCATGTCCTTGTGTATATGACCTACTGAGTTTAATTGATGGTGTCTGAGGAGCATGGGTGGGGGCTATTTACCGGGGCATGGACAATGGTCAGTGGCTGCACCGTGGGAAAGTGACATCCTTTCCCTAGCCAGCATTAACTGCCAATCATCCTTCATGGAAGGGTGGAGCCTCATGAACTCCTCCCTCATTTGTGCTGTTTTATTTTGAGGCAGCATTTTACTACGGTGCTCAGCTGTGTGGCTCTGGCAGCCAATGAACTTGGACTCCTACAAGTTTTTGCCTTTACTGAACTTAAGAGCCTGAGAAGCTCACTACTACTGTGCTTGGGGACAAGTGTAGGGCCAGAGCCAGTTCAGGGACCAACTTTGTCCGAAAGAAAAAATACAATAACATGAAAATGTGTCATTAAACAGACCGTGTGAGCTGAAGCAAGGAAATGGATCTCTGCCTTGTTTAATGTGAGCTGGAAATGTGTGCATTGAGTGACACTTTTTTTTTTTGTATTTTGCCCAACATCTGTGAATGATGGCAGAAGACCTGCAATATTGATCTTGATGTTATAAATAAATTTTAACATGTAGGCAAAATATTTTTGGGCTCTATAACAATGAGGATCAATTGCATTTTCTCAACTGAAATCAGTAAATCAAATACTGAATGAGTATTTGCTATAGGATATGAACCAGTAGGATATGAACATGTAAGGCTTACTTCACAGCTTTGCATGAGATAGCTGTCTTTGTTCTTATCTTAATGTTTTTTTAAAAATTAACTCTTTAATTGTTCAACTATGAATACACACTGAATAAAAAATATGAAAATGACACAGTTATAAATAATAAAGAGCAAAGGGGATTCTTCACAATTCCTCTGCCTTGGATCTGTTTTTTTCTAGAGGAAACCAGACAATAGTTTTTGTGGTTTATTGAGATTTAAACAAAATGTGTTTATGTCTTTAAGAACTATTTTAAAAATCAAACGGGCCATACTGAAACTTATATGCAGAGTTTTATCGTGGCTTTATTCACAGTAGCAAAACTTGGAAGCAATAAAGTTTGAAGTTTGCATCTTCATTCAGTAGGATAAATGACCACAGTAGGGTAAATGAACTATGATGTCAGTTGCCACTGGAATATCGTAGCAGCAGGCCACTTGTTTGTCCCAGCCACTTAGCTCCAAAATAATCACACAGAAACTGTATCAACTAAGTCACTGCTTGGCCCATTAGCTCTAGCTTCTTATTGGCTAACTCTTACATATTAATTTAACCCATTTCTATGAATCTGTGTATTGCCACATGGCAGTGGCTTACCAGCTAAAGTTCCCTGTGTCTGTCTCCAGCAGGGCTATGTGGCATCTCTCTGACTCTGCCTCCTTTCTCCCAACGTTCAGCCTATCTTTCCCTGCCTACCTAAGTTCTGCCTTGCTATAGGTTCAAAGCAGTATCTTTATTCATTAATGGTAATCACAGCACAGAGAGGGGACTCCCACATCAGAATATTATTTGGCTCTAAAGAGAGATGAGCTAAGGAGCAATGAGAAAATGTGGAGGAAGCAATACAATGATCAGTGGTAGTCAGGAATTGGGGCAGGGAGGGATGGCTAGGTGAAGCACAGAAGGCTATTAGGGCAGTGAGACTATTCTGTATGATATTATACAAGTGGAGGAACCCTAATGCAAACTGTAGACTTGGGGTAATTACAATATAATGTAACCATGTCGGTGTTAAATATAATAATAATAATACAGCAGTGGTTGGTCCATGAAAGGGAAGGAAGTTGGCACATCATTCTCTTCAGAAAATCAGGTTCATTAGAAGTGGCTTTGAGAGTATGACTGGACCTTAC
The DNA here is from genome assembly GCA_004026605.1 of Ondatra zibethicus. Taxonomy (NCBI): domain Eukaryota; kingdom Metazoa; phylum Chordata; class Mammalia; order Rodentia; family Cricetidae; genus Ondatra; species Ondatra zibethicus. The sequence continues at coordinate 47,789 of PVIU01010191.1, forward strand.
AGTGGTAAACACTGGAAAAGAATATTACAATATATTAAAGCAACATAGTAAGGCTTGAAGATGAACTGAGGAGAGAGAGAATATGACAGGGATGGGGTGGGAAGGCCAGAGAAGCCTCGCCAGAGAAAACTTGCAGATCGTCTCCAGAACAAAGGAATTAATCAGCCTCTTTTACATTTCGGAGGCTTGGTGGAAAGTTTCACATCGCGTGATTTAGTTCAGCATGGTGTGGTGACAAAGAGCATGGAAGAGCACCAGGTACCATAACCAAAGAGGACTCAGGTCACAGCACAGACTGCCTCCTGAGTCTGTGCAGGGAGATGCAGGTAGGTGTGGCCTACTCTCTTCAGGCTGAGATCCAACCTTGTAAGAGGGACACTGTTTTAGAGGGCCATGCTTGTGCTGTAGTCACAGCTCTGTGAAGGAAACCTTTGGTTTGAGGAGAATGTTGCTCTTCAAGCCACCCCAGTGGCCTCCACCTACTCTAATACACTCCTTTAACACTTGGCTGTACTCATTTGCCACGTCATCCCTCCTCTTCCATGAAGACTGTCTCTCTGGAACCATGAGATGGCGCAAGGCCTTCCTCCCTTGGGTTGCCTGCGGTTATGGCATTTTAGCATTGGCAGCAGAAAAGTGCTTGCTATCTAAATGGGTTCCAGGAAAGCGAGGTGTTGCTGGGAAGAATGTAAACATGTTGGGCTTTTGGAGACATGTGGAGGAAGACTTTGGAAATTTCCATTAGGAAAGCAGTTGAATGCTGTAAGCAGAGCTTTCTAGTAGGCACCTGGAGGGCAGAAGTGCTGAGTGTGATGCAGGCACAGCAACAGAAACCCTACTAAGGTATGTGCTTTACCTGAGTCCTGCTCCTGCTGCGCCGCCTTTCACACCAGTGAAGGCTCTTCCTCTGGAACCGAACGCTGTAAGAAACTAGTATCTAGTTGCCTTTGGTTGTGCTATTTTATCACAGCAGCAGAAAAGGAACTAATATAAAAGTTTGTGCATATTAATAAGGGAAACACACGTTGTATCAGGCACACTGTGAGTCTGTTAGGTTGAAGTCATAGTTAAGAAAGGAGTGGTGGAGGACGTACTTCTGGGCACGCCCAATTCAAGGTCCTAAGGTCACTTGTTCAAACAGGAAAGATGGCAGACGTGAACACTACTGGGAACTTGTCACCTGTGAGTCAGAGTGACCCAAGGACCTTGGACGCTTCCTTATAAATTTCTCTGAAGAATTTGAACCAGAACAAAAAGGAAGAACAATGCTGGAGGTGTGTTTATGTGGGACTTGCACCAATAGGTGCCTGCCTCTCTTAGCACCAACGATGTACCCATTTATGCTTTCAAGAGTCATACACAAGAGTTCCAGATGATTTGCTCTTTTTAAAAAATAGCGCAGAATTTTATTATTTTCCATACATAAAAGAATATAAGTTTATATGTTATAGAATAGCATGGTATCGGTATGCAGTGTGAAATATATCTAATGTAAAAAATAGCAACATCTAATGTAAAGAAATAGCAGTGTCTATGAGAATGAATATCCTGCGACAAAATGGAAACAACTGAAATGTATAAAAGAGAAAAAGATTTAAAAACACAGAGTATAAACTAGTTGAAGAAAAATAAATATGCATAACTGTTTAATATACCTTGATGTTATTCTCCTATTGGAGAAATAAAAATAAACAAAGAAATTGAAGTTTCATAATTCTAAAAAAAAAAAGAAACATTTCTCAATAAAGAATGTAATTAAAGATTTGTGGAAACAGGCACTCCACAGACAGGGAGCAGGCAAATGCAGAGCTACAGCCTTTTTAGGATGAAACAAAGAACAAAAACAGGGTTGTTTTATTGCATTTGAAAATATGCAAAGATATAACTCTTTTACCCTAATATGTTTCTAATTATAAAGAAATATACAACTCTCGAAGACTTCCAAAGACAATAAATGTCTGCTTCAGAGGTGACACGTTAGTCTTAGCTCTCGAACAGAGTTTGCGCTCTGTTTACACTACAAGTGGCTTTCTTCTGACCACCATGTTTTGTTATGTGTTAGCACAATGTGGCTACAGACATGATTAACATCCTCTTGGGTACTTTCCTCAGGCCTTTGCTTTCCCTCAGGGGCTTTCTCTGCTGTCTAGGGTCACACAGCCTGGGCTCATGACTTGTCTCATTCAGTCATAGTATTGCTTGTCTCTTAACCATGGCAAGATCGAACCTGCCTTCTTCCAAAGAGGAATTCTGAGATCCTGCTTCATTCCAGGTCCTAGGCGCATTCAGGGCCTGGGGTGGGCTAGCCATTGTAGGAAGACTCTGACTGCCTGAATGGCTGTGACAGAGAAGGCTTGCAGCATGTGACATAGAGACTCCAGGGCTCTTGTCTCTTATGCCTCCATGGGAGCAGGGATTGTGTGTCCTAAACCTGCTCCTGCGCTGCCTCTTCATGACTTGCCTCAGACACAGCCCACAGAGAGGACAGCCAACCCCTCCAGAGTGGTGCCGTGGCGAGTCCCTAGCGCCAGTGCCTGGGCTCATGCTGTTCTCCTCCGTGGCGCACAGGGCTCTTCTCTGGCAGACAGAATGGTTTTCTCAATCCTCTCCTCCTTGTTCAGTGTGAGAAGGCTTGTGTATTTTTTTTCTAACTGGATCTGTGTTCATTTCCTGGACAGTTCCCTCTCCTGTCTCTACTGGTGACTTTTGAACCGTCTCTCAAGGATTTCTCTCAGTTGAGCTATCCTTGACTCTTACGTGAATGCAGCTCTTGCTGGAATGTGAAGAAACTTGTTATATTTTTCTTTCAATTGCTTCCCCTAATTTGACCTCCTTTCTTGAAAGGGTGGCAATAGACCTTGAAATTCATGTCCGGTGGTAGTGTTTACAGTAACGTGAAGAGTTTCTCTCTTCTCTGGCCCACTTACACTGTTGCTTTATTTTTTGAGTTATTAAAATTGGTAAGTTGTGGGCTATTAAAAGAAGAATTCCTGGTCTAATTCTTTGTTTCAATACACAAGAGCCTGGAAACCTCAACAGGTGATCTCTGGACTCTCACCCACAGCTCTAACATTGTCACTGGTATCCAGGGAATTACTGGACCACAAAGGTGTGTATGTTGTAGGACCCAGCTGTGACAAGCTCAATAGAGGCCTGAGTCTCAGGCAATTCCTGGTTCCAAGAAAGACCACAAACTGAGACCATGCAGGCACCAGCCAGGAACAGACCATCCAAAGGAAATTTCTAACATTTCAACCATTGTAGATAGGATCACCTGCCAGCACACACTCATGGCTTGTCACCAGGACACCCCTAGAAAAATGTCAGCCAATCAGGAGTCCAGAACCTTAGAAATCCCTCATCTCTACCTTTGCTGCTATAAAAACCCAACCCTAACTGTGCTCGGGGCTCTCTGACCACTCCAAATACATTGGCCACACGGGAGAGTCCAAGTTTGCAAACTTGTGTAAGAATAAAGGCTCTTTGCTTTTACATACAGGACTCGGCATCCTAGTTGGTTTTGGGGGGACTCTGTGATCTGGGCATAACATATTTTGTGCTCACTGTGTTTATTGACCCTCATCTGACCTTCAGAACACCCAGATGAATGCTTTTCCGATCTCCATTCCTAGAAACAGCCACCGAGACTGCCAGTCTTCCCACATTCTTGCCCAAACCGCCTACCCATCAGTCAGTTTCATTCTGCTAATTGGATAGGCTCATTTTTATTTACAACTGAAACTCTTAGAGCTGGATCCTGTCATGAAATCAGTGCCTATGGACCCCTGAGAAGGCAGTGGGTGGGGGCAGACAGGAGCCAACCATTGCTCTACCTCTCTGATTAGCTACATACACATTTAGGCTCTTTGGAAGATTAACAAGTATCTATCGGGGTAATTCTGAAAAGAAACGAGGGCAGAGATTCTCAAACAGCACTTAATGGTTTCTGAGTGGGGACTTGATGTGATTGGCTCCAAGACCCCCTTTGCCAGATGCCAGCGAATTAAAGACATTCATCCAGCTGAAAGCAAGTCATTCAGGTGTGTGGGCAACACAGGCAGCCAGAACCCAGTGTACTTGGCTCAGGGTGGTGAAATAAATAGAACTTAATTCATATTTTAAAGTCTTTTATCTCTCCTTAAGCCCTTGTGCTTCGCTGAAATGGAATTTGATGGAGGTGGGAGGCAGAGGAGAATGAGAATTTAATAATGCATAGTGTCGTGCCTCAACTTTGCCTTTTTTTCTTAAGGTTTATTTGGGGGTTGATATTTCCCTCTGCTTCCCCCATGACTCTTGAGTCTTTTCTCTCTTAAGCCATATTACCTCTGCTGGTTTCACCTGAGACGGGAAGACTTGACATCCACTTTGACCCATGAGGGCCTTCTGGGGCAAACTGGGTCTCTTACCCTTCTCTCCATGAGCAATTGTCCGCCAGTCAGCTGCCATATTGGTGAGATTAGCTGGTAATTAACAGCCCAGCCCAGCCAAGCAGAGGAAAGGACTCAATTAGCAAAATGTCACCGCATCTAATTTACTTTGCTTATCAGGGATTTAGTCTCTAATGACGACAGGGAAGAGCACATGGCACCTTCCCTACCAGTGATCTGAGGGTTTAAAAGCTTAAATTGGTCTCACCTCACTGTCTGCTGGTTTGTCTGGCAAGGAGGAGGCCAATGAGGCCAATTTGTGAACTATTGAGCTGATATGTGGATCTCAAGCCTGAGGGGGAAAAAGAGCAAATGGTTCTGTTATTTAAATTCCTCACTGCCCATTTCCACGATGAGATAAGTGTGCTATTATATTTACTTGATGAGGAAGCTCCTCCCATGAGCTATTCAAATAAGGGGTTGGCAAACTATTTCTTAAGGGTCACGTAGTTTAAAAAAAATGCTGTTTGTTTAGCTTTGGAGATGTTTTAATTATCCATCTGTGACTCAGGAAAGTAGTTATATGTGAATAACTAGGTATAACTCTGTTTCAATAAGACTTTATTTACAAAAGCAGTCTGTTACCCAAGGCCAACTAACACCTGCTGTGATCCATCATTGAATCGATATGTGGTTGCAAAGCAAATCAATTTTAAAGGCACAAAGTAAACCCAAGTAAAATTAAAAGCATGTCAGTATATTGCATTTAGCATAGCATAGATAATGACTGTTTTGTGGAATTTCAACTTCTCATGTGTGTATGTACATGCACACAGATATGCCTACATATATATGTATGTATGCCACTGTCATGTGTGTGCTGGGTTCAGCTATATAGTGTAAGTCTTACTATGAATTATAGTCACAAAACTTTGAGAAAACACTGCTCTTAAACAGCTCCCCCAAAAAACACACCCAAAACCCCAGAAAGCAAGTCCCATTGTTTCTTGCATTTTGCAGGTGCAGAAACAGAGACATTAAATAATTGCTGAAAATCACACAGCCGGACTCCAAATGCTTCATCTCTCCTACTTAGGCCCCCAGAGATGGAGGGCAGAGTCTAAGACACGTAGCTGAACATGTAGGTATTTTACCCATCACACAGGAAGCCTTTAAGATATGGCTTCTCCCTTGCTCACTGTGCAAATGTTAACCCGGGGTGAGATGGTTAAATTTCTGGCAGTGGCAGGAAAACAAAGGCACACAGGTGACAGGTCTATTGCCCACCCCGAACTAAGTGCCTCTCTGCAGAAGCCAGCAAACGTCTCCTTTTCCCTCTTGGTGCTTTTATTACAATTGTTATTTATCACAGTGTATTTTCCCCCCAACACATTTTCAGAAAGTCAGTTGGAATTGATTTGAGACTCTAAACAGTCTCCTGAATGGAAAACCAAAGTGCAACCCATTCAAACAGTGCCTCTTCCTTAATCTAGTAACACAGGCGATGCAATTTAAATGATAATGCTAACAAAATTCAGGAATGCAAGGCTGAACTAGCAGTACCTTTTTTTTTTTTTTTAAACCCTCACAGAAAGACAAATAGCTGAGACATTTCTATCTGTGGCAGTTATTAAGGAGGAAATGCTCAACCCATTAATTCTGGTGCTGCTGTGGTTCTATGAGCAAGAATGAGTGCTGGACGCAGAGGACTCCAGCAGTTCACACAAGATGGCGGCCAGGAGAGCCTATGCTATTGCCACACCCTGGAGCTCAAGTGCGGACTTCACCCAAGCTCTGCTGAACTCGTGGCTTTGTGAGTTGGACTCCTCCGAGCTTGTTCTTTTAAATTCAGGCTTTGAATCACTTGGTAAATTTGTGTTTTTACATCCACCCCTCGACAAGTTGCTTGTTGATCATTTAAAGACAGGTCTCCTTGGTAACCATATTTTACTCGGTGTATGGATCATGCATACAGAGCACAGGAGGCGGAGTCACCAGTAATATAATGTGTACATGTTAAGTTTCAGTGAAAAATAGTTAAAAATCAAAGAAAACAATGTTTAAATTACAAAATGCCTATCTCAGAACTGCGGAAGAAAATAGATTGTGTGTGGTTTTGGAATTTGAGTTCTAGGGCAAAGGTGTGGGGAACTGGGGATTTCTTTTAAGCGACCATCTTCAGCTGTGGTAGACTGAATTCCGGCACCCATCCTAATATGCCAGAAAGGAGTAGTCCTGAAAACCAGAGAGCTGAGCAGTGATGTGGTCACATTGGGAAGAACAGAACAGGTTCACCCACCCCAAGTCTGTCTTCAGGATATTCATACAAGCTTGAAGTTTAAACAGAGGAAGTCTAGGGTAAGGTGCGGGCCCAATGAAGCTGTCCTGGGCAGGTGTGTTATGTTCACCACGGTTTCCTGTTTCTGCAGGATAGGGAAGGGGTGGGGTGAGGGGTCAGAAGAAGTCCTTAGTGCCTGAGAGCAGCTGCTTCTCAGCAACTGATGACGTCTGCCCCAGCTAGCCATATCGGCCTAATAGAAATCCACATTCATCCAGAGGTGGTCTGTCCTGTGGGACTCTCTTACCCGGAAACCCAAGGTAACTGCAACTTTAAGACAGTGGCTGAGACTTGTAGGAACCTTGAGAGGGTCTGGAACAGGACACCGTTAAACAACAGTAGAAGGATGCTTCTGTTATCTTGATCTTTGTGCTTTCAAGCCTTGAAAGGGGGCAAGGTGGGTTGGGTGGGCAGACACGCCCTGAGTGGTTAGCACCTATGTAGACTTAAGCAGGAATCTGACACAAGGTTAAGGAGATAGACACAGAGTGAATGTGGAGATGCCAGGCTGTCATCTGGCTTTCTGTTACCCTGTGGACTCCAGGAAGGAGCCGTTGCCTTTTATCAAGAGCAGCTTGTGGCCACCTGCTACAATCCCGCTACTTAACAAGACTGCTGTCACAGTTTTGTTGCTGTTCTTAAAGGAAGCCTCACAGTCCTCCCTGATTAAATCTTAGAAGGGAAAGCAGAAACACAAGATGGAAAATGTACCTGTCAGCCTCTTAGGGCTCCGAAGTCTGGGACTCGTGTTCAACAAACAGCCAGAGATGCTTAGACAAGGCGTCCCAACTAACTCTTTTTCTCTTCCTCCACAGCCTGGAGGGCATTGAATCCATACCAGAAACACACTGCATAGGTCTTAGGGGGTCCTACATTCCAAGGCTTTTAATGCCAAGAGACCTAGGGTGCAGACACTCCTGCCTATGATATGCAACAAGCAATGTCCCAGAGTGTTGAGTGCATTAACTACTTCTCATTATCTAAGTAGAATCATCCCCCAGCAGCATCACTGCCATCAAACATGGCTCAGGGAAGTTCAATAGTTGCCCATTGGTTGGTAGTTTCATAAGCCTACTCTGAAGACATATATTTCTGTCAAGAAGCTATCAATTTTGCCTTCCAGAAGTTGGAAGATCTGGGAGAGCACAAACCTACAGCTCTTCTTTCTTCCAAGCCAGGAAAACCAGCTCTTCTTGTGTTGTGTAGACATATAGCTTGGTTTTACACACACACACACACACACACACACACACACACACACACACACACACACAAATATTCTTTCCCCAAGAAGAAAAGCTCCAATTTTTAAAACTGCAGATACTTTGTGCTCTCCAAGTTCACTTGTATCTGACCCCCTTGCCTATCCCCTGGGGAACTGTAGATTGACAGTAAAATGACTTGGCCATGGTCACACACGGATCCATGGCAGGGTGAGATGAGGATGAAGGTCTTTGTTTGCCTGTGTATCCACTGAACTCCGTGGTAGAAGCCCCTAAGCAAATGATCTTAGCTTGCTTGGCATGATCAGGAAGAAGCTAATTTATCTGGAAGGGAAATGCTGAGCTTGCCTTCCGAGGCCTTTTGAACAAAGCCGCACTGTAGTTGAGCTGAGGAAAGGACCGGGTTGGGAAGCAGCACTTCTGAAGTCCATCGTTCCTCAGCCCGGGGCTGACATTTGCAGAACGGTGGCCTTTTGTGCAGGTACCGGAGCAGACCCTGGAGAGCTGGGTGCGCTTGGTGTGCAGCTGTGACAAGTCTGGAGGACAGGAGTTAGCACTGGATCATTGCTACTTCCTTTGGTGTGGCCTCTGCTGAGTTTCGCCTCCTTTCTTTGTCCTCTTTAAATACATTGAGTTGGTATTTGTGTCTGAAGAAGGCTGAGCTGTTGGCACTCATGTACATTTTGCAGAGACCAGAAAGCACCAGGATGGCCTTGAACCCCACAATTAGAAGGTATTCTTTTAAGGGAACAAGAATCAGGGTTTCCCACTTCAGAGTCAGAGAGGACCTGTGACTGATTTCCTCCAGCCTCTTCCTTATCAGTATGAAAAGCAATCAAAAAAAGTAATCAAGGAAAATCAAATTGTCTTAAGTGCTTGAAGTAATAATGGGGATAGCAATCAGCAAACAACAGCCAGGGCTATGTTTTAGTGATGCATTTTAAGCATGCCCGCACCAGACTCTGCAAAAGCGCTTTTGGTCTAGGAAGCACCATGAGGGGAGCTGTGATTTCAGCGGAACCGTCTATAGAGGTTTGCCAGGTGAGTAAGAAACTGTGAAGGCTGGAGGTCGGTGTCCAATGTTGTTCCTCACTCACCTTCCACCCTATTTTTTTGAGACAGGGTCTCCCGCTGATCCTGGAGATCACTAGCTGACCAGCACATCCCAGAGATTCTCCTGTCTCCTCAAATCCAGCAATGATATTCTAGGCACATACTCCCTCACCTGGCTTTCAAGCTTTAACATGAGGCTGAGGATCCAAATTCAGATCCTTATCAGCCCTGTGCAAGAAGCCCAGATTTATGTAGCCGGTGGGGCTACATAAATACCAGGCGTACCAGGCATCTTAACAGCAATGCTCTATTGCTTATTTATTTTTATTTTGGATGATTGGTTGACTGATTGATTGATTTTGAGACAGAGTCCATGTTTCCCAACTTGATCTCAACTCGCCAAGTAACAGAGATAAACCTGGCTCTACCTTCCCAGCGCTGAGACTGCCCTGTTTATAGTGTGCTGGGCTAGGAAGTTTTACAGTTACCACATTATCCATATCTAGCTTTCAGCACATTACATAAGCACTCTAGCAACTGAGCCCCACCCCTAGGTTGCCCCATTATCTCTTCGAGAACATCTTCTCTACTGCCAGCTGTCATGTTGCATATGAAGCAGAGGGTTAAACTTTCTCTTCTTGGCATTGGGAAAAGTCATTAGCTTTCAACTTACCAAAATATGCTAAAATATATACATTTTTTTTTCGTGACAGGGTTTCTCCATAGCTTTGGAGCCTCTTGTAGACCAGGCTGGCCTCGAACTCACAGAGATCCTCCTGCCTCTGCCTCCCAAGTGCTGGGATTAAAGGCATGTGCCACCACCGCCTGACTGCAAAATTTACTATTAATATTTTAACGTTTTGAGATAGGATCTTGAGGTGTAGCCCAGGCAGGCCTCAGCCTCCAGAGGGCTTGGGTGAAAGGTGTGCCCCACCATGTCCAGTTCAGAATATACACCATCATGAGTGAGGTGGGACAGCATCAGATGCGTTCACAATGCCATACGGTTGCCACACCTCCATTTCTAGAGCCTCTGTCCTCCCAAACAGAAGCCCTATACCCATTAACATAGGCTCTCTTTTATTCTCTTACTCCAGCCTCTGGTAACTTCTTGTATCCTCCTGGCTCTGTGCATTTACCTGCTCTAGGGACCTCAAGTAAATAGAGCCACACTGTCTTCATCCTTTTGTGTCTGACTTCTTTCACTTAATAGATGACCTCAAGGTTCATCAGTTATATTGCATTTATCTAAACCCCAACCTTTTAAAAGATGAATAAAACTCCTTTTTCTATCACATTACATTTTTGTTTACTCTTCAATCTGTGAATGAGATTGTTTTTGCCTTTGGATGTCTCTGCCTTCCAACTGTTGACAATAAAGTTTCTATGAACACCGATTTATGAGTGTTGGCCTGAGCCTCTGGATCCATAATCATTATCACCACCATCATCATTACCATCATCATCATCATCATCATCACTGTCATAACCACTATTATCATAACTGTCATCATGATCATCTGAACCCTGATGTGCAAGTATCTGTCTGGGCCTCTGATTTCATCATCATCATCATCATCATCATCATCATCATCATCACCATCATCATCTTTATCATTTTGTATATGTTTACAAACAGACTTGATGGAACTTACAGAAGTTCTGTTTAAATTTTGTGGAAGAGCTTACCTGTCTTCCACAGTGGCTCTGTAATTTACAACACTACCAGTAACATACAGATGTTGTCATTCCTCTGTGCTATCCACCACATATTTTCATGTTTTTGTGATAGGCATCCTGATGCCTGTGCAGTAGTATCTCATTGTGATTTTAATTTGCATTGCTAAAATAACTGACGTGTTCAGCATCCTTTTCTACCTGAATTGCTATTCTGTGGCTCTTCTGAGAAATGTCTCTTCAGATCGCTTTTCTTCTTGCAACTGGGTTGTTCTGCTTCGGCTGTTGTGTGGTAGCAGTTCTTCACATATTCTGCATATTTACCCCTTGCTACACACATGGTTTTCAATTAAGCTTATCACCTAGGAGGCAGGGTGTCTTTGATGATGACCTCTGAGGAGGTCTAATCCATGTTCTTTCCTGTTGTTACCTGTACTTTTGATGTTAAACGCACATCACTGCCAAAGTCAGTGGTGTAGAGACTCAAGTATTTTCTTTTAAGAGGTTAATAGTATTTGTCTCTTACATTTTGACCTTTTCTTTTGTGGTGCTGGGCACAGAACCAGGGCCTAACATGTTTGGGATTGCTCTACTGCTCAGCCACACCTTCAGCCTTCATTTTCATCCTGTGATTATATTTATATATGACTTAAATAGGGATCTAACTTTGTGTTTCAGTATGTAGCTATCTGATTTTCCAGCAGTCTCCCAAGAGAACTTCCCTTTACTATTGGCTGGAGTTGGAACTGTTCACATTGCTTTTTTTCATAACTGTGACCTAATTACCTGGCAAGGGCCTATTCAGAGGAGAAAGTACTTATTTTGCTTCCTGGTTTAAGAAAGAGTTCTATCATGGTAGGGCAGGCTTGGTGGTAGGAGTATGAGGTCATTGGTTACTCTGAATCTATAATCAGGAAGTAGAGAGTAGACAGGAAATGGGGGTAGGCTATGAATCTTCAAATCAGTGATGTTAGACCCTGGAGTCCAACTACCAGGAGGAGTCGCCCCAAGAGACTATCTCTCACACCACAGTTGATGTAAAAGCGTGAGGATTTTATTAATTCTGTCTCGACAGGGTCTTTCAGCATTTGAGAAGCCAGAAAGACTCTGATAGCTGTTATAGACTGTCTTTTAAAGCAAAAAGCCATAGAAACAAGTGGGGAAGAGTCTGGGGGTTGTCTGATTGGCTTATTCAAAGGGCTATTATCAATAATTGGCTGGAGAGAGGTTGCCAGATCAGGTGAGGTAAGAGGGAACATCTGAGGGTCACTTTGCCCCTTTCCCAGGGACTGAGTCAAAACACCAGGAACTGAGTCAACGCCTAAGGGTTATCTTGCCCCTATTCCATAGAACATTTAGAAAGACTCAGGGAGATGATGGAAAGTTGTACGTGCTTGTATAGCTGTTAGATCCTTGGTTCCCAGGGAGGGGGAACACTACTGCTGAGAGGCCTCAAAATTGGCCTCAGAGTCATCAGAAATGGCTTTAAAGTTATTTTAGAGTTCTACAAGTGACTCACTTCCCTAGGTGAGGCTTCATTTCCTAACAGTTACACAACCTTCTGAAGCAGTGCCACCAACTGGGGACTTGAACCTATGGGGAATACTTTCACTCAAACCACAGTGGCATCCTCATCAGAAAGCTCTTGGCCTTGGATCATTCCTGAAGCCTCAGAGATGTCGTAGTGGTGCACACGCCTGACCTGATGACAATGCCGTACTGCATTGGTTACTGTACTCTTGTGAAATATTATTTTAAGGTGTGTGACATTTGTTCATGCTGGGGAACATTTGTTTCAATGATGCAAAGATGTGTTGCTTTCTTCTATGTTGCATTTGTTTAACTCTGTGAAGCTGTGATTCATTGCCTGTCTAAAACACCTGATGGTCTAATTAAGAACTGAATGGCCAATAGTGAGGCAGGAGAAAGGATAGGCAGGACTGGCAGGCAGAGAGAATAAATAGGAGAAGAGCTCAAGAAGCAAGAAAAGAGGAGGTCAGCCACCCAGCCATCCAGCCAACCACAGAAAAAGAGTGAAAGTCAGATTACAGAAGAAAAGGAAAAAGCCCAGAGGCAATAGGTTGATGGGATAATTTAAGTTAAGGAAAGCTGGCTAGAAACAAGCCAAGCTAAGACCGGGCATTTATACAAAAGAATGAGACTCTGTGTGTGATTTATTTGGGAGCTGGGTTGCGCCCCCCCCGCCCCAAAAGCCAAAAGACCAAAGAATAAAGAGTAAAAAGCCAACAATAACATGTTGGCTTTCCAACGTGGGGCTAGAGTAAAAGAAAATCCGACAACAGTTGGTGTACCAACATGGGTCCATATTTCCACATAGGGCCTAAGAAAGCTGGGGAAAACAAACGGAAGGAAAAGAAAAAGAAATGGCTCCTTTAAGAGGTGTTGCTGTTCAGCCAGCAGCCTAAATAGAACCTAAAAACATCAAACTAGGTAAAAACTGCTGTGGCAAATCAGGCACTGCATTCCTACAACTAGAAAGGTAGAATGCAGTTCCTGGTCATGCACCTGCAACTGGCCGTGAGCTTTAGGCTTGGCTCTCATGAACCTAGAAGCAGGCAGAGCTAGCTGAGACCATGAGGAGGATTCAGGTGTAGCTTAGCAGTTTAAAGTTTTCTCACATAGTCAAAAAAGACTAGAGATAAGCAGTAAAGACAGATACAGATGGGAGAAAACCTCTAAGCAGGTTCCAGTGTGTTTTACAATGTATGTAGGCTTAAAAAGAAAAAAAATGGGTAAAGACAGTCATAGAAAGTGTTAAAAAGTTTTTTTTTAAGAGAACATAAAAGTAATGTAAAAGAATAAAGTCATGTAAGGTTTGAAATTCACAGGGACCTAGTGTTATTGTTTTGATTTTGAATTTTTTGAATGCTGATGAGCAAAAGACAGCTGCTAAGAGAGATGGGATTGAGAGAGTGATTGCTGATATAAGCCAGCCTATGTACCTTAGGAATGCCTGTACTTAAAAAAAAAATCTATTTGTCAAATGGAAGTCAAAAATGCTTTGGAGAAGAGGTTTTGCTTTTGTTTCCACAGGAAACAAGGAGCTGTGGATTTGTTCCAGGTTAATATGGATCAGGTTTGATCAAGGGAGATCTCCTGAAACTTGACAGGTGATATCTATCAACAAAGGTTATAGCTGGTCTTCCTAGCACTTGGCTAGGAAAATCTCAAATTTTCTCAGGAATCCTAAAAATGCCTCTACCTGCATTCAGCAGGAAGTAGTCTAGAGACCATTCCCAAGAGGGGTGAGGGAGGCTTTTGGTTATTTGGTGGGCTATGGATGTTTGTTATCATTTAGGGGAATATAATATATTGATACACATTTAAGGTTATTTTTGCTACACTACATATATATATATATGCTTCTACTCTTGTTTAAGGTATTATACTTATGCAGCTCATTTAAAAATATAAGATGAAATTCTAGTTTTTGAAAGCTATTATTATAAACTATTTAGGATAATCAAAAAACAGGTTAGTAGTCATCTATAACAATCAAATTTGTAGATATGTTAAGTATGTTTTCAATGTCATATAGAGTATATTTAGTCTTCAAACATGTCAAAGACCTATAGAATATAGAATTTAAAATGTTTTGTTAATATAAGATTTTTCATGACAAGATACATCTGCTCTAATTTACATCATAAATTGACAACACCAATTTACTTCATAAAAGGATGCTAGGCATTGGAGAAACTCCATAGGAGTTTGCTTTCACTGTGGCAAGGTTAGCCATTTGGACAAGAAATTGCTTTTGCCTTGACTGCCTGACAGTATGCTGAACATGAGGACCTGGAGGAGAGTGACTGTTGCACTTTGCCAAAACAAGGTAGGACAGTCCTTCAGAGTTCCTGTTTCATGGGAGAGTCTGCTAGAAATTCTGTGGGACACAGAAGAAAGTGACTTTGCCAATATAAGGTGGCACAGTCCTTCAAATTTCGTGCTTCACAAAAAAAGTGCTAGATACTCTAGGTCTGTAGGCTGAAAATGGATGCCCCAATATTGCAGAGGAACTTTGGGTGACTGTTCAGGCAGCCAGATGTCTCTGCCATTTCTAGAATTTTGGAAGCTGCTTGTAATATACTTCCTGTTTACTCAAGTAATATATCTTTCTGGGGTCTTTGGAGTTAAAGACTAGATAGTTATAGTTGCAGTTTTCCTTAGTTGTGATAGAAAATAAATTAAGTGTAAAACTTTGAATTTACTAAGGGAATAGATAACACATTATTTTCTCTGAATATGCTAACTACAAATGGACAGAATATTATAAATGTAATTCTTACTTGATAATTCTTTTTGTTGTGTTTAGTTTTATTATGTTAAAGTTAAAATCTTTTTATATTTAGACAAAAGGGGGAATGTGAAATATTTTTTTAAGATGTGTTACATTTGTTTATGCTGGAGAACATTTGTTTTAATGATACAAAGATATGTTGTATTCTTTTAAGTTGCATTTGTTTAACTCTGTGAAGCTGTGATTCTTTGCCTGTCTAAAACACCTGATGATCTAATAAAGAATTAAATGGCCAATAGCAAGGTAGGAGAAAGGATAGGTGGGGCTGGCAGGCAGAGAGAATAAATAGGAGGAGAGATCAAGAAGCAAGAAAAGGCACTGGGCGGTGGTGGCACACACCTTTAATCCCAGCACTCTGGAGGCAGAGACATTTTTAGGTCAGCCTGGTCTGTAAGAGCTAGTTCCAGGACAGGCTCCAGAGTTAGAGTGAAACACTATCTCAAAAGAAAGAAAGAAAGAAAGAAAGAAAGAAAGAAAGAAAGAAAGAAAGAAAGAAAGAAAGAAAGAAAGAAAGAAGAGGAGGAGGAGGAGGAGGAGGAGGAGGGAAGGAAGGAAGGAAGGAAGGAAGGAAGGAAGGAAGGAAGGAAGGAAGGAAGGAAAAGAAGGGACCAGCCTCCCAGCCAGCCACAGAGAAAGAGTAAAAGTCAGATTACAGAAGTAAGAAAAGGAAAAAGCCCAGAGGCAAAGGTAGATGCGATAATTTAAGTTAAGGAAAGCTGGCTAGAAACAAGTCAAGCTAAGACTGGGTATTTATAAGAAAGAATAAGACGCCATGTGTGATTTGTTTTGGAGCTGGGTGGCGCCCCCTCCCCACCAAATTCAAAAGACCAAAGATTAAAGAGTGAAAACCCAACATTTTGGCATTCCAATGTGGGGCTAATAAAGAGCTGAAAGGCCAGTAGTGAGGCAGGAGAAAGGATAGGTGGGGCTGGCACGCAGAGAGAATAAGTAGGAGAGATCTGGGAAGAGAGGAAGGAACAAAAGAGAATGAGGAGAGGATGCCGCTAGGGGCCAGTCACTTTCATTAAGAATGGAGGTAAGATATACAGAAGTAAGAAAAGAAGTCTGGAGGCTAAAGATAGATGGGATAATTTAAGGAAAGCTGTCCAGAAACAAGCCAAGCTAAGGCTGGGCATTTATAATTAAGAATAAGCCTCCATGTGTGGTTTATTTGGAAGCTGGGTGGTGGGCACCTCAAAGAGCAAAAAGCCAAAAGAGTAAAACAACCAACAGCAACACTGTACCTTTGCAGGGAAGTTTGAAATCAGGAAGTGCAAGGAAGGCTCACTCTACTTCACGCACTGAAGATTGAAATGTAGGTAAGACTTAAAGCAGTTGCTGCAATGGAGGCAGCAGTAGGTCATTTTGAAAAGCAAAGCTTCTGCTGGGTTCATCCATGTTCTAGTCTTTCTTGGGGCTCATGCCCCAGCCCCTGTTTATTTAGTCTCACAAATGGAGGAACGGCAGGGATGAAGACTAAGGGCAATGCTGCTTGATCATGATCAACCAGTATTGTTGCTTTTGGAGGACATTTTGGAATAAGAATCATAACCATAAGATGCTCCAACCTTTGACCTAGGACCAGATAGAACATGAACAAACAGACATGTGCAAAATTTTTCTTACAAAGATGTTCCATCCAGCATTATTATGTTGCCATAGCAATAAACAACAAAAAGAATTTGAGTGGCATTGGTTAAATTATAGGGCAACCATACAAGAGGGTGCCAGGTGGCTATTTGAAATGTGTTGTTGGAGAATATTTGTAGACATGAAAAGATGGTAATGATAAGTATTTAAAAATTTTAAAACCTGTGATATATACTATACAATTTCATAGCTGTCAGATTTGAGCATTATAAAAGACACATATGAACACACACACACACAAAGTATAGGCACCATTATTCATAACAATTGTACCATGTTTGACTCTCCAAGTTAAGTCTGAGACCAGAACTGGTGTGAAAATACTTATTTTAGGGAATTGGAAATGATTAAGGAAGCAGGGCAAAAAAAAGGGCAGGGGAAAAAGGCAAATTGCAACGTAGGACCGATGTTGAACAGTGCATGGTCTCAGCCTATTCCCATAGAGAAACTCATGGGTGTAAATTACACCTAATGTTTGTTATAATCAAACATAAGGAAGAAAATTGGATCTTCAAAGTCCGTTACCCAGTGGTCACAGGTGAAGGCAATCCTGAAAGAATACAAACTCTCCCCCAAACTCTGGGTGAAGCTGAGGACAGCCACTGGGGCACAGACATGAGTAGTCAGAGATTCAGAAGCACACTGATGCTAAAGAAAAGGTGGGTGAAAGTGGTACAAGAAACTAGAGGACTCGGCGTAGTGGCTCACACTTAAGGGTCCAGCGCCCAGGAGGCATGGCTAACCTTGGGCTACAGAGAGAGTTCAGGCTAGCCTGGTCTGTGAGATACTGTCTCAGAACAAAGTAAAATAAAAAGGATTTCAAGGCATTTAAGATAGAGTGTCCTATTTAGTATTGTATAAATTTTTATAGACAAGGACTAAATTAATTTGTAGCAACATGGAATTTAAAATCCTATATAGAAACAGATACCTGTCAGGGGTCTCTTCAATCTCACGTCCATTTCATGGAATTGTGCTCAGTATTATGTGAGAAAAGAAAGCACTTTCAAACCACGCAGTACAGACTGGTCTGGAATTACCTTAATGAAGCTACTCAGCTCTGTAGTCCTCGTTTCAGACACTGATCTGCTATTAATATAAATATAATGGAGACAATGAAGAAAGCAGCTGTGCATTACCATTAATGGTAACCATGGCAGGCGGTGGACTGACCTGTGACCGAGGGGCAGCGCTCGCGTTGTTATTCATAAAACCCTCCCAGCGGTCCTGTGAGTTAGGAACTAGGACTAAGTTCATTTTGTGGATGGGCAAGCCAAGGCCAAAAGAACCTAAGTCATTTGCTTCAGTAAAACAGCAAGAGGCACAGCGTAGGCTCTGCCAAGGTCTGCCCAGTACCCTGTTTTCTAGGAGTCTGCACTGAGAAGATCCCGTCCCGTGTGTTTCTGGCCAGGATCTCTTCAGTCAAGTATGCCTTCGATTCTCACCGTGGTAGCAGGCTCCTGCTTGTTGCATGCGATCCTAAGAATATCTTCAATTGCTTTTCCCAGCCTTGTTGAACAAACCATTTCAGCTTCATTCTGTTCACATTCTCTTGGGGCATTTGCAATTTTATGAGCAAAACCCCATCATTGTTCCATGAAGAATACCTTCCCTGGTGCGTGCCAGGGTTGAACATAGAATAATATTCACGCTTCCATCATTGCATTCCCCACATGACATCTTTCTGGATTGAAGCTTTGCTTTTTGTCTGTTGCAAATACGTGGTAAAAGTGGCCAGAGGCCAGGAGGTGGATTGGAGCTGAGAAAAGCATTTTGTAAGGCAGATCAATGAGGTGATCGTTTTAGAAATTGCCAAGTGAGATAAGCGGGTGGCTTCTCCTGCTTTGCTGGGCTCTTCCCATCGTGGGCTTGACACTAAACTCCTGACAGAACATGACACAGGCTGGCTGGAACCGTGCTCATGGTTTAACTCAGGTGGAGAGCACACGGTTGACTTTCATGGGTAGACTTTCAATCCAAAGATTAATTTGCTTCCACCACACTCAGAACTTTCAAGATTTGTTTGCTTATGTATGAGATTGTGACAGGGGGTATAGAAACTCAGTCAGGCTGAATCTAACAATTAGTAAATTACTTAGACATCCATTATTAAAAATCTTTTGTTCCTTTTGGATGTGAGGTTTGTTTAGTGTCCTGTGATAGTAACTTTGTGCCTGACTGATGGCTACTGATTTTAGCAGCAGTACATGAATGTCCGTCACAAATTGAAACAGGCACACAAGCTGCAGGACCCCCCACCCCATTCTCAAATGTGTGTTGTTTTGAAATACAGTCTAAAAAGGTTTTTATTACGTTCGGGATGGGAAACCTATCCGTTTTGAGCTTGCTCTGGTTCCATGATACAAAAGAGAAAAAGCGTAGCGAAGAAAAGGGAGGAAGCTGGGGAGCTGAGAGCATCTCATGCCCCCAAATGGGTGTACAGGATAGACCTTGCATCTACAAAGGGGGAGCTGAGAATGCCTCATGCCCCTCACAGGTGCACAGGACAGACCTAGCATCTGCGGAAGAAGAAAGCAGGCACTTAGAAATGGGACAGAGGGAAATTACAGCACCCAGAGGCTGTTAAGCTGCTCAAGGAAATTGGCTGGGAAACTGACAGTGTCGATCAAGAGATGGTGGCAAGTGAGGGCATGCATGGGGCCCCAGCAGACGACTCCCCTCCTCCTTTTTCAACCCATTGACATTGATTTGGTCTCAAAGCATGGCAGGAAGCCTTAGGGTGCCAAGCCACATTGTCATGCTGGGAAAATGAGCACTTAAAATGTGCTTGGGGCAAATGGATTTGGGAGTTCTCACCTCTCCTCCTGGGATGGTTGCTCCTGGGGCATCTTGGAGACCAGGGAGCTTTTGGTTCTCTTCCTGTATGGTTTTTTTCCCCAGGTAAACAAGCTGAGACTTAGAGTGGATGAAAATTTGGGGTGGTAGTTCAATGTCATCTTTGAGCAAATAGGATCAAATTCTGAATCTGCTCTTTGTCATATTGCTGATTTGAGCAGATTTCAATTTTCCTTAAGGTCCCACCACTTCCATGAGCTGTTAAGATTAACTGGCATGGTGTGTGCAAAATACAGTTAGTGAATAAACTCCTCTGAGCACTAACTATGCCCCAGGTAACATCTGAGGTGCTTCACAACTTTTTTTTTTCCCTCTGGGTGACAGCTGTAGCTATAGTGACAGTGGCTGGCCTTTACTGAGTACTCTGTGTCAAGTGACTTGACTGACACACATCTTATCTATTTTGGACAACCCCAAGACACAGGTGCATCTTCTACCCCCATCGTGAAGCGGCTAAAGAGAAGCTTGAGTAATGTGTCCAAACTCACATATCTGGTGGATGGTGGATCCAGATGCATTCAATTGTGTTTTTTTTTTCAATAAATATTTACTAACCACACACTGTGCTAGAGGCAGGGAACATGTTGAGGAAGGTGGACTGCGTCTCCATGCTGATGGGGTGTGCATATTCTGTGCAATGAAAGTTGAGTTCTGATGGTGACAAGGAAGAAGGACATGAGTGAGTGTCTGACCTGGGTTAGAGAATGACACGTAGAATGTGAAGAAGTCCCCAGCTGAAGCCCATTCTCACAGTAGATTTGGTGTTAATGCCTGCCCATCAGTCCATTAACAAACAGAGGTGGCTTCGGTCCTTCTCCTTGGCAGTCTTCATTCTGCACTTAGCCAGCTTGTCTGGGAGCCCTTGCTCCTGACAGATGTGTTTTCTCTAAAGAAGGCGTTTGGCATCATTTCCTCTTTGACCAAAGGCTTGGGATTGTCCCCATAGCCAATTGCAAAGCAAAGGCAGTGTGTGTGTGTGTGTGTGTGTGTGTGTGTGTGTGCGTGTGCATGCGTGTGGGGGGGTGAGGGGTGGGTGCGCGTGCACAGTGACTTGAAACATGTCACTTTCGATTACATTTCCCAAGTTACACCCCAGTTCTCAGTCTTTGTTCTATGGACTGAGATTGGAGTGGGCTGTTCTAAGAGACAGGAAGCGAAGCTGTTGAGTTTCTGGAAGAAAAACATGCTCACCCTCTCCTCCTTTTAACCATAGTCAGAAAAAGCCATTCAACGTCAGGGATAAAGGATAACTAAGGGGTTGGGCACACCCAGGAGAATACACAAGACCCCTTTCAAGAAAAGGAAGGACAAGGCACAGCCTCAGACCCGAAGGACTTTGGATTAACAAAGAGAGGTACAGGAATTCTTTCTTCATTATCCCTCCACTTGGTGCTATTAATCTTTTTGTGACCCTGGGTTAGAAACTAGAGACACAAAAGTACCTGTTCTGGGCTGGAGAGGGTATGAGCACTTGCTGTGCAGGCATGAAGACCTGAACTCATATCCTCAAGCACTAATGTGAAAGCTGGTATGGCCACAAATGCTTGTAACCCCAGCAGAGAGAGGACGAGGATCACTGGAGTTTCCTGGCTGCTGGCTAAAACTATGTACTTTGGGTTCTGTGGAAGACCTTGTCTCAAAAGAAAGAAGGCAAATGTTCTCTGACCTCAGATGTATGTACTTGCACACACATGTGTCTGCACACACGTACACACCACACACACCACAATGACATAAAAATAACAGTTTCAGTAAATTGGAAAACACCCATTTCCTATCTCTTTTCTCACCAGGGTTCCTACTCCAGTGTAAGAAAAATGTTAGTAACTGTAATGTTGAGTAAACTATTTTGCTAGTCAGCACGATGTCTACCCTGTGTTAATCAGAGTCCCACAGAGAAGCAGCACAAACCTATCTGTCTGTCTGTCTGTCTATCTATCTATCTATCTATCTATCTATCTATCTATCTATCTATCTATCACATATTGTTCATATATATATATTATGTGTCTATCAATCATCTATCTGCCTATTTATGTATCCATCATCAGTTGGTGCATCTATCACTCCAACATCTTTTATCATATATTATTTATCTATCTACATATTCATCATCTATTGCCAATCCATCCCTATTTGTTTATCAATCTATCATCTAATGTATCCATTTACTTATCTTCTATTGGTTTATTGATCATCTGCCAATGTGTTTATTCAGAAGCAAGAGCTCCCGTGATTACAGAAGCTGAGAAGCCCCACAGTTGCAGTCTGAAAGCTGAAGAACCAGGAAAGAAGGCAGGATTGTTCCAGTCCAACCCCAAAGGCCAGAGACCTAGGGGCACTAATAGTGCATTCTTAACCCACATCTTAAGACCCCCAAACCGGGAGCACTGGCATCTGAAGGCAGGAGACATCAGATGCCCTGGTCAAGCAGTGAGAACAAATGTCCCCTTCCCTCTTCTTTCTACTTTATTCAGGCCCTCTGTGGGTTGAGTGATGTCTACCGCACTGGGGAGGGTAGGTCTTCTTAGCCCACAGACTCAAATAACAATCTCTTCTAGACATGTCCTTGTGGTTGTATTAAGAAAATATGTTTTTATCAACTGTTACTGCCTCTGCTAATCCAGGTCATGTTGACATTTGCAATTAAACCATAGGTACTTGTGGAATGTTGAGGGCATGCATAAATGAATGAATGATTGGTTAGATTAAAGACTAAAGGTGCATGAGAAAGCACAAAACTTGTGTGCTCTTGGTGAAGTGTATTGTTAAGGGCTGCACTGAAAATAGGGATGTTGATGTAGATAGATGGATAGATAGATAGATAATAGGGAGAGAGAGAACTACAGAGACAACTTGGACAGCTTTTTACTTTATTACATTTTACATATAGTAAACTTCAGTTTATATTATATATACAATATATAGCATCAAATATGTAATATTATATAAATATATTTACATATCACATAAAATTTATATATTTATATTTATTCAAATATTTATTACATTTATATTTACATATAAATATACAAAAATAAATATATTTAATAAATAACTACTTATATTATATTTATTAAATATTATTGTGTTTATTTAAATATTTATACTATATAATTGTTATATAAATTATATAAATGTATTATAAAGTATGTGATATATAAACTCCAGTTTACTATATATAGAGAGAACTTCAGAAGGCAACTTTATGAGTCAGCCCTCTCTACCATGTGGGTTCTGAGGATCCAACTCAATAATTGGGCTTGATGGCAAGTGCCATTACCCCCTGAACCATCTTACCAGATCCCAAATCAGTGTTAATTAGCTCAACTGTTACTGCGATAAAACACTTCTTATCAACAACTTACCAGGAAGGAAGCTTTGTTTTGCTTGCTTGTGGTTTCAGAGAGTTGGGTCCAGTGTGGGAGGAGTCTGTGGCAGAGAAGCTCAAAGCATGGTGGCTAGGAAGCCATGTGGAGCAGCGACAGAAAAGGGCCAGGATAAGGATGTGCTCTCTCCAGTGACCTGTTTCCTCTGACCAGGCCCTCCCCTCCTTGAGTTCACTATCTGCCAACAGTCTATTCAAATTTGGACCCATCAATGAATGGAAACATCGCACAGACACCCAGAGGTGGGCTCCATTAATCTATAAGTATCTAAATCCAATCAAACTGACAATCAGATGAACCCTCACATACTTGATTGGGTTATGTAGACGAAAGATAAAAAGGAGAGATGGGGAGTCATAGCAAACCTGAAGATCTGGATTCAGGGATCTGACCTTAGACTTGACTGTCACTACTCACTTCAGAAAAGTACTGTAAGGTAGGTGTGTGGGTGACATTATGCACCAACACTCAAGCTTGAGTACACACTGTGATCATCTGGGGCACTTCTCCCAGGCCAGATCAACAGACCCAGCCACACAGCTCCTGACTCACAAGATGCAAGGATTTGGACAACTTACTGTTCTCCATGGGATGCTGATGCCACTTGCCTGGGTACCACATGTGAGGACCACTGCTTAGAACATGGACTCTGGATTGAAGCCACGTGAGTTTTTTTTTTTCCATACATTGTTTTGTTTTATTTTTTCCATTCAAGAACATAATTAAAGAAATAAATTTTTTTTTCCTTTCTTCCCCTTCTCCCGGTCCCCTCCCACTACCCCCCCCACCCCTCCTCCCTCCCCCTTCTTCCTTGAAAGAGGGCATGGTGCCCTGCCCTGTTGGAAGTCCAAGGCCCACCCCCATCCCTCCTGG
>PVIU01010192.1:0-71532 GCA_004026605.1 Ondatra zibethicus
CAAGAGGCAGAAGCAAGCAGATCTCTGGGAGTTCAAGGCCAGCCTGGTCTACAAGAGCTAGTTCCAGGACAGGCTCTAAAGCTACAGAAAAATCCTGTCTCCAAAAAAACAGTACAACCAAAATCAGAGGTGAGTTCATGAGTTCAGTGAGGTACTCCTTATAGACTCAGAAGTAAACAAAATCATTATTCAGGAAAAAGCTGGAGATTAGTGTCAGCAGGTTAAGACTATGGTGCACATTATATTTGGGCATACTTTCTATCCTTCTTTGCAAGCCCTAATGAAGTTTGAATTATGGTTATAATGTATATTCCTTCAGATTTGTTTCCATTTGTGTTCAGATAGAACCCAAAAATTTGGTTCACATTTGATTGTGCAATGAGCTGAGTTATAAGACGGTACATGGTGATTCCCAGTTCCTGGTCTTCACATCCTACATCCCTGTATACCCTCTTCCACTAAATCTGGGTAAGATTTAGTGCCTTGCTACTAATGATTAGATTAATATAATTTCATTTCAACAAGTTGGTATTGTTGTTTTCTAGGTTTGTATACTTTGATAAAGTAAGCTGTCATGTTGGAAATGCTTACACCACAAAGAGCTGATGGTGGCCTTGGGCCAACAGCCAGCCAGCAGAGAACTAACTAACCTTTCATTGAAGCAGACATTTTCACAATAGTATGCAAGTGAGTCTAGAAGTAGATTCTTCCCCATTTGCACCTCATCAGGATCACAGCCTTGGCTGTTGCAATGATTTCAGTGTAACAGAGTCCCAGAGCCAGAGGAACCACTTTTTGAATGCATGAGCTATGTAAATCATTTGTTGTCTAAAGGTGTTAAGCTTGGGGTAATAAGTTACACAGCAATAGGTAAGTAATTCAGGTTGATATGGAAGCCACAAATGTTTGTGCGTCCAGTTTCAGTAGGCAGTAACACTGAGTAGTAAATCATACTGCAAAAAAAGCTAGCATAAATATGGCAGGCTATTGAGAGAAACAGCATCCCGGGCTGTTATGAGAGATGTGACAAGTAAGTTAGACTCTGGAAAGTCAGGCAAACCCAGTTTCAAATTCTAGTTGTTAAGCATAAAGCAAGACCAAGGCCTGACAAATTTGACCAATAAAGAAACACGAATCCTTTTGAAATTCAGAAGATTGAGTAAATGGACATCAAAAGGAAGAAGAGCCAAAGATGTCAGCTTCCGGTGGCCCTTGCATGAAGAAACATTAAAATAAAGTAGGTGACATGACAGCAATATCAGTGGTTGGACATCTTCATATCCACAGATGAGAATCATTTTGCATTGCTGTCAGTTATCTACAGATCAATGTTGTCAACTAACTCCCATGGACTCAGAAGCAGAAAAAGGAAAGATGTACTTTCCCATTGATGTGTAATTTTTTTTACCACTTTTCAAGCACTGTGAGGATAATACCAGTCCATTCAAGATTCTTAATAATGATGCACGAGTAATAGTGTTATTAGCAGCATTTTGGAAAGAAGAAAATGAGGCATCTAGAAACTCACCAGTCATTCTTGCTCACTTTAAGTCAGCATAATCTTTATTTTTGATCATACAGATATTCTATCTCTAAGCTAATGAGCTTGGTGGGCAAGGACCAGACAGAGGAATTATTAAAAGGGGGGATATTCTAGCTATTGAAGTCAGGAGAAGGAATGAAAAGCAGATGGTCAAGCTGTTCTTCACCTTCAGTAGCTGCAATGTTTACTGTCCTCTATGAGGCAAGATAGAAAGTAAAAGCAAAATAAACAAAGCTCCTGTGAGTGGCAGTATGCAAACACAAAACCAAGGCACTGAGCAGGTTTGCCCTGACAGTGAACCACCTAAAACAGGGCTGAGAACAACGGAGTTGTGTGGTAGGTACATTTCCCCTTAGGACAACCAAGTGGACATCCTCCACACTGATGAACTTTTGTTGCCAACCTGGAGGCCATTTACTTTACAGAGATGGGAAACTCAAAAATTCCCCACCTGATATGAAACACACCCCCTCTCCCTAAAGCAATGCTCATCAATGAAACCTTGTTGCACTGCAAGGAATGGTTAACGAAGTCTTGGGATTTATTTATTTTTTTTTAATTTTCATCCCTGGACAGTGAAGATGCTACATTTTAGTAGGCTGACGCCAAAGATGCTGCTAACATCCTGCAGTGTAGTGCCGCCACAAGAAAAAATATGGTTGGGCAATTCTGACTATGGAAGGGAGAGTCCTACACATCTAGAGGGGGTGGGAAGGTGTGTGAGAGAGGAGATATAAAGCCAGGCGTTAGCTGTATAATTTTTTAGTGAAATAAATTCTTCAAAATAGTCAATAAGATGGCTCAATTGCATCCTGAAGGCTTTTTAGCTTAAAATATTGGATTTACACATCTAGAAAAGTCAGACATCTGGCTCATAGCTGGAACCAATAACTGAGAACCGTGCCATGAAGTGTAGACTCTAAACAACTTTTATTCTCCTATCTGGTATATCCTCAATCAACAATTTGGATCATCAGGCACCTTGAAAAATGTCAGGACACTCATTTTTCTGGCTTCTAAGTAGACACAGAAATATAGAAAACCTGAGGTACTTCATTATTCAGCAGCAAAATTGATTCACTGAGCGCCTGCAAGCATAACCACTTTAACTTAACAGGTGCATTAGGATAATTTGAACAGCAGAATAGCAAAGCCGAAGAGCCATTCAGTCCTTGACAGATATAAACAAGTCCAAGAAATTTAAAAAGAAAGAGCGGCCCAGAATAAAAACGGAAACATATGTTGAAAGAAATAAAATAATCTTACCTGACAAAAGACCTCAGTATACCAATATAAAAAAGAGAGGGAAAATTTTTTTTTAAAGAGTAAGCCATACCTGATTTAAATGTTTCCAAAGTAATGCAAAAGTATCAACAAAGCCTGTTTAACGTTTTTTTTCATAATTTTTTTATTTTATGTACCAACCACAGTTTCCCCTCCCTCCTCTCTTCTTGCTCCTTCCCCCCACCTCTCCCTACCCCTGCCCATCCACTTCTTTTCCATCTCCACTTAGATGGAGTAAGGCCTCCCATGAGAATCAACAAAGCATGGCACATCAAGCTGAGGCAGGACCAAGCTCCTGCCCCGCTGCATCAGGGCTGAACAAGGCATCCCACCATAGGGAATAGGTTCCAAAAAGCCAGCTCATGCTTCAGGAACAGGTCCTGGACCCACTGCTCGAGGTCCCACAAAAGACCAAGCTGCACAATTGTCACCTAGATGCAGAGGGCCTAGTTTGGTCCCACGCTGGCTCCCTAGCTGTCTGTCCAGAGCCCATGAACTCCCACAAGCTCAGGTCAGCTGTCTCTGTGGGTTTCCCCATCATGATCTTGATACCCCCTTGTTCATACAGTACCTCCACTCTCTCTTCAACTGGACTCCTGGAGCTCAGTTCAGTGCTTGGCTGTGGATCTCTGCATCTGCTTCCATCAGGTACTGGATGAAGGTTCTATGATGACAACTAGGGTAGTCACCAATCTGAATACAAGGGAAGGCCAGTTCAGGCACCCTCTCCACTATTGCTAAGAGTCTTGTCATCCTTGTGGGTTTCTGGGTGCCTCCCTGGCATCAGGTTTCTTCCTAACCCCACAATGTTCCTCTCTATCAAGATATCTCCTCATCACTCTCCCGTTCAGTCCCACCCACAACTCCACCATCCTGATTCCACATGTTCCCATCCCTCCATCACCTCCCCTCTACTTCCCCTCACCCCCAGTTTTCCCAGGACATCCCATCTACTTCCTCTACCTGGGGAGATTCGTGTGTCCCTCTTCGGGTCCTCTTTATTACCTAGCTTCTCTGGGGTTGTGGACTGTAGGCTGGTTGTCCTTTGCTTTATGTCTAATATCCACTTATGAGTGAGTATATACTGAGTTTGTCTTTCTGGGTCTGGGTTACCTCACTCTGGATGATTTTTTCTAGTTCCATCCATTTGCCTGCAAATTTCATGATGTCATTTTTTTTAACCACTGAGTGATACTCCACTGTGTAAATGTACCACTTTTTTTTATTCATTCTTCAGTTGAGGGGCATCTAGGTTGTTTCCAGGTTCTGGCTATTATAAATAATGCTGCTGTGAACATAGCTGAGCAAATGTCCTTGTGGTATAATTGACAGGGAAGCCCACAGAGACAGCTAACCTAATCTCTTGGGAGCTCACAGACTCTACATGGACAGCTAGGGAGCCTGCATGGGACCAACCTAGGCCCTCTGCATGTGGGTAACAGTTGTGTAGCTTGGTCATTTGTAGGGCCCCAAGTAGTGAGACCAGGATCTGTCCCTGGAACATGAGGTGACTTTTTGGAACCGATTCCCTATGTTGGAATGTCTTACTCCGTCTTGATGCAGGGGAGAGGGGCTTGGTCCTTCCTCAACTTGATATGCTTGCTATGCTTTGTTGGCCCCTATAGGAGGCCTTGCCCTTTCTGAGGAGTGGATGGGGATGAAAAGGAGGTGGAGGACAGAGGCAAGGAGAGAGGGGGAACTGTGGTTAGTATGCAAAATAAATTTAAAAAATTAAATTATAAAATAAAGATGTTAATCTTAGATGTCCATATGTACAGTACCAGGTAGCAGAGACACACTAACTTTTCATTACAAAATAAAAAGGTAGACTTCTTAATTGTTCCTATCACTTTCATGAAAACACTCTAAGAACAGTTTGGACAGCTGCTACCCAGTCACTCCTGAAAAAAAAATGTATTACCATTTTATCCTTCTGCATATAGAGAAAAGACAATAGAGTGGGTATTTCCTGAAAGCTACCTAAATGCCAGGTATTTGTGGTACAGCCAATTTTATACTTTAGTCTAACAAGTCATTCTAAACACAGAGCATTAGACTACTTGCACTTAGAAACAATAGAAAACACTTCAGTACTACACATGGAAAGAGATTTGAAGCAAAGTCTTCAAGAAGAATGAAATTGTGAAAATTAGGTGCCACTAAATTGACCCCCAAAAGACATTTGTTTATAATATGACACCTAAAACAAGACAACAGCATGTGTTGCTTTGAAAGCATTGCCCTGTTTGACTACAGCCAGGAACATGTAATTGGAGTGACTTAAATGTTTTGCCATGCCTCTCATCTCAGTGAATGGGTATGAAAGAGTCACAAGAACTAATTTTGGAGTTACCAATAACTTCTAACCAGTAGAGAAATTCACAATCCTGAGAATCAACTGTATGTCATCATGTTTAAACTTGCAAAAATGCATTGCTACTTCTATTCTGTATAAAAGGATAGAGTCTGAGCAGTTATGTAACTTGCCCAAAGCCTATTAATGCTGAATCTGTTGGTGAAGAATTACTGGGTTTTTCTCACACTGTGAAGCCCATTAAAAGTCATCCAACAGCAGCTGAGAGACAGAGCAATGCAAGTCAGTGATGGAGCCCAGGCCAGAAGTAAGGCTGTGTCTGCAATCACATACTGGAAACTACAGAGAGTCTCTGAGCTTCTTGGAGTAGCAAGAGATGCTTGAGGAAAGAATTTGTTTCTTACAATCCCAGGTAAAGAAATACTGTTTCACAATCACTACCTTTACATCGGTTCTAGGAATTGAACTCAGGTTGGCAGTCTTGGCATCAAGTGCCTTTATCCTCTGTTCCATCTTACAGGCCAGACTTAAAAATGGTTTAAGATCACAACATCTGGCCTTAGCTGAGGGTAATGAAGACTATTATGAATTAGTCCATATTTAATGTTTCAATTGCAATGGACCTTCTCATAAAGGCCATACTGGCTTAAAGGAAACTTGAGCCAAGTGAAATGACAGATAAAGGAAAATCAGTTCAAAGAGATTCTTAATATTCTTTATGTACTCATGTTTAGACACCCAATTGAAGGCAAGTTATACTTTTTTCATTATAAACTCCATAACTTAAGATCATAAAAGATTTTCGTAAATCCCTAGTCTGGATTTTTAGGAGTGTTTTGAAGTTACTTCTGTGAAAAATAAAATGCCTGCAAAAGGAACTGAATGAACTTATTTTTTTCAATGTTTATAAGTAGATTACTATTTAAGAATGTAAATTTAAACCTTTGGCTTTATTTCTGTTTTTTTTTAAAAAGAAATCTATAATGAGTAGGGACAGTAGTAAGGTGTTTAGAAGGCGCGTAGGGTAAAACTGGTTTACCAGCAAATATGATGAGTCTCAGATATCATCATTTGAGAAAGTGCTATAAATGAGATGACACGAAAACAAAGGAATTTTAAGGAATAAAGTAACCAAGGCAGTGTTAAACAAGAAGGAGCCTTCATGCTTTTGTTTTAAAAAGCCTACTTGTAAGTTACGTAGGTCCATTTTAAAAGTTGTAATCAATAGAAACAGTATGTTGCTTTTTGTGGAAGCCAGGTTGTAAAGCTTTCAGTAACATAGGCAGACTGTTACTTAAAGAAATAAATCACAGGATGGTCGGCCTGACACAGGTTGATCAGGGCCGTGTCCTGTGAATTATTCACGATGGGTAGAGAACTATCCTCCTCCTAACTGCTAAGTCTTGCTAAAGAAATGAATAGGAAAGTGGAATGCTGGGGGAAAGCAACAGTCCCAACAGCCTTAGCAATTGCTAACAATCAGAATATGATGCTAAATGCAATCATTGTCTCTTCCTTTGAGTTTGGAGAGAGAGAGAGAGAGAGAGAAAGAGAAAGAGAGAGAGAGAACAATGATCTCTTCATTTCCTTGTATAACATCATTGTTTTCTCTCTTAAGGAAAAAGAATCATAATAAGGTTCATTTTATATGAGTAAAGGATAAATTGCTATCAGGGTAAGAATGGAGCTAAGAAAAAAGTTGAACTTCCTTACTAGAGTAATGGTGAAACATTAGACTGTCAGGTTATCTTGTCAAAGGTGTGTAACTATAACGAGCCATTGTACACTACAATATTCTTCCAGCACACCAATATGTACTATATCTCAACATAAAGGCACCATAATCAGGAAAAGAGACTGAAGTTTTTATAATTTCTATAGCCTATTATAAATATAATACTTCTCCTTCATCTTCTTAAGCACATATTGAGGGGACATAGCCATACATACCATGGTGCATGTGTGGAAGTCAGAGGAAGACTTTAAGGAGTCAGTTCCTTCCTTCCACCTTTATATGTGCTCAGGGAATTAAACTCGGGTAATCCAGCTTGCATAATATGCACTTTATCCCCTGATAAAGTGTTTGTCCTTCGCCTTTTTAAGGGAGTGTTTAATTAGGCTTGAGGTTTGAGGAGATGGAATGCATCGTGGTGGAGAAGGCATGGCAGAATCAGCTCCATGGCAGTGGAAGTGTGCAATTAGAACTACTTGTTTCCTTGTATCTCAGAGAAAGTCCTCTTCATCACAATGTTTCTTTAAAAAGATGTTTGCTTATGGTAGATAAATAACCCTGTGCCTTTTCAATTTGTGGAGCAGCACTTGAAGGACACTCGGAAGGCTAGGAGAATAGCATTGCTGCTTCTACTTATTGATCCAGCAAATGTTTGTTGGACTCCTTGTATGTCACTAACTGTTAGTTTAGTGTTAAAGATACAGATGAATAAGCTATGAGTCCCATTCTAAAGCACTCTT
Organism: Ondatra zibethicus; assembly: GCA_004026605.1. NCBI lineage: Eukaryota > Metazoa > Chordata > Mammalia > Rodentia > Cricetidae > Ondatra > Ondatra zibethicus. Next base: position 7,614 of record PVIU01010192.1, read on the forward strand.
AGCCTCGGAATCATAAACAAACATCTCTATGATGAGAAACATGAGCTGTGATAGATGCATATATAATGTACAGTGGGACACAAAGGAGACCATCATCAATTCTGCTTACAGGATTAAGGGAAAGCTTCAGAGAAGACAAACTGAACCAGAACCTGAGTAATGAGTTAGTACTAAAGTAACTCTTCCCCTTACAGGCAAGTGGTCTATCTCCAAACTCCAGTGACATTGTTGTAATAGAGGGAAAGTGTTTGACCACTTAAAACTGGCTTGTATATTTTTATTCTAAAGGCATTTGTAAACGTCCATACCTAAAACTAAGTATAAAAACGGTATGCTTTTATCCTATTACAAAAGCAAAAAAATGCAAATTAAATATGATCAAACCTACACTGTTGGTAGAGTCCAAATCAGCCACATTTCATTTAGTGTAATGAATGGTGCCATTTCCCAGAAGCCAAACTGCTGATGTTGCCTCTCCCCTCTTCCTGCTTTAGCTAATGAATATGTGCAAAGTAATGTACTTAAAAAGAACATAGCGTGTGAGAGCTCATGATGAAAAACTACAATTGCATTCTCTGGGAAAAAAAACCTGTTACTCCTGCCCTTGTGTCTGATGGGCACTACTACACTTCCCAGTGAATTGCTTATATGCATGTTTTAATTTATTTAACAACCTTAAGATTGTCAAACTATTTTTGATTTGTATATGTAGATTTAGTTGACTCACCTACTCTTCACTTCACTTCTCTATTATATTCCACCTAAGATAATAGCAAGTGTGGTCACCTCTGTAACATTAGATGGCATTATCAACTTCCCTGTGTGGACCTATCAATCATATGCTCCTTTCCTCTTCTCCCCATTTTGTTAAATAACAACAATGCTCTCTCAGATCACTGATTCTTCCTTCCCTTTCATTTCCCAATTATTGTCACTTATACTCTTCTTTAGCAAGATGAAATTTATGTTCTAATTTGTAGTCACAAATTAATAAGGCTATTATTATTGGTGATATTATTGGCGATTATTATTGTTATTGATTCTAAGGGGTAAAATCCAAGAAGCTTTGCAAACATTGCTTAAGCCAAAGATGTTTGCCCTAGAACCAAATGTTGATTGTCCAAACATTGTCAGACGACCTTGCTTATCCAAAACTCATCACTGCATTTGCACAGTGGTTTCATATTTTCTCCAGGGAGTTTTCAATTGAAATGTTTTTTCCCTCAGAACTTTGAAATTCTTGTGCTAACAAATTTTAATAAAGTATATAACTCAGTTTACCTGTGATAGGCATGGTTTACATCTGTTACCAAGGAGACATGCAAGTGAAATGTCCTGTTTGGACAGTAAATTACATGGACCTCATAGCAACTAGCACCTGCTAAAAGAAAAAGACTGGAGTTGATCTTTGTTTCCGTCTCAGGAACACATCTTGTCTTCAGAAATGTTTAGATTTTTCTCTTTGTCATTGCTGTTTCCTGCCCAAAGAAATTCAGAGAATATGAAAACATTTTTTTCCTTTTGTTGTGATTATTGTTACATTCCCTTTATTTGTCTCCAATACGGGAACATGTCTCCTTCATGGTTTTGTCAATATAAAATACTCACTTGGGAAATTACTGGAGACAAGCATGCACGCATCCAAATCTCATGGATCAAATCATGATTACTTGATTATGCCAAAAGTTTCAGCCCATGTTAATATTTTCCAGTAACATGGATGAAAAATGGTAACATTTCTAGTAGACAGGGAGGAATTGATGCTGATTCCAAAAATCACAAAACAGATACCTGGGAGTGAGGATTAGGATTGAACAATGTGTTTAAAAGTCACGTCTCTTCCTTCATTTCCCTTCCACAAATTATTGTAACATTTCAGCCCTCACATTGCAGAATAACTTGAAAGGATATGTGAAAGTAGAAAAACACTCTAATGCCATAGGACATTTCTTGTTGATTATACCACTCGGAAGAGAGAGGAGATCTAATAAAATGAAATATTAAAATATCATTCTTGAAACTCTACCGGAATCCTGTGGCCACTGGTGCACAAAATATACTCTTTTAGTCCAACAAATTGTAGCTTTGTACGCTAAAAGTGGTTATTTGGAGCATTTAAGTGTTTAGCCTCAAACAGTTTAGAGGATTCCCAAGGGATTCTTCTTAGTACTTTCCTGGGGGATATCTCCCTGACCTGGCGTTGGTAGATACTTTACCAGAAGGTTTAAGCCTTGAATCTATACGCATCAGAAGTTCTTAGAATAAGCTGATCCCAGAGATTGTAGAGACTTAGGACCGGGATACTGATACTCTAATAGAATACCATTTCTCTTCCATGAGACTAAATTGCTGAGCCACCAGGAAGATTTAGATATCAACTTGAACCTAGTAAAGATAAGCTTTCCTGTGTATACACAATAGGAGGGAAATCTCATACTACAGGTATAAAAGATCACCGATACTGTATTGTACACTGTGATAAATCACTCGGATTTCCCTTCAGAGACTTACACCCGCAGCTGCTGGGAATGCTTCAGACTGTTAACCCCCATCAGAGATTGCCTCAGCTGAATCTACCATGGTGAACTAAGTCAAAATTTTCTCCCCAGAAAAACCTCATCTAATGATGATCTTCCAAGAGAAATCTAGATCCAGACCATAGGCTCATCCCCTAGACAACTTTGAATGAACATCCCAGCTTGAAAGTTCCAATAGAATTAGAGGACTGCATTTCAGTTCAACCCTTTCTAGGCCAATATTTATTCTTTCCATACGATTTGAACTCAATCACAGATAGTAAATGCTTCTACCTTAAGTCCAAATTCCATCTGGTACCATCTAATTCTGTTTCCCAGGCAACCCAATCCGAAACAAATGGGGAAAACTAACTTTCAAGTTCTTTGTCCAAAATCATCCTTGATACCTACAAACCTGTGGAAGAAGCCTATTGATGCCTGCATAAGATTTCAAAGTTGGCTCAGTAGTAGCATATCATTAGAATCTCAGACCCACATTGAGTTAGGAATGGTTTTATTTGTTTTACAGATGTGGAATGTCAGTCTTTTTTTAAAAAAAATATTTATTTATTATGTAGACAGTATTCCTTCCATGTGTGCCTGCACGCCAGAAGGGGGCACCAGGTTTCATTAGAGATAGCTGTGAGGCACCATGTGGTTGCTGTGAATTGAACTCAGGAACTCTGGAAGAGCAGTTAGTGCTCTTAACCACTGAGCCATCTCTCCAGCCCGAATGTCAGTCTTAAAAGTGTCACAAGACTAAAAAATGGATCATTTCACCAAGCCCCTATTGGGAATCGTAATGATGATGATGATATAAAGAATAACCTTCTGGTTGGGAGCCCTAAGTTTGAATGTAACTTTTGGTATGAACTTTCCATTGTCATTGTAACAAATGGCACATATCTTGGAATAACCCAAATATATTATCTTATGTCTCTGTATTTCAAAATCTTGGTGAAGTTAGCTTGTTCCTCGGCTTCATATTTCACAACTTAAACTGCTGGCTAAAGAGGAAGCTTTGACAAAAATCCATTTCCAGGCTTATTGAAGTAATTTAGTTCTCTGTGATTGTTGGAGTGAAGCCCCAATTTCCTTGCTGCCTCTATTTCTTCTCATGCTCTCCATGTTCTCATATCTTGCACTTTACTTTGGTCTCTTTTGGTACTTCTTTGGCCTTCCTCTTCTATGGCATCTTCTTTCCTTGTTCATAAGGGTTCATGTGATTATGATGGACTTGCTTGAGTAATTCCGGTTACCATGGTCAGGACCCATTTTCAGAATTTCATTGGCAATGTCTCTTTGTAGACAAGACCTACATCAGTGTTCCAATGAATAAACTGGAATTGGGAATATGGGAGAGGCACTTTTAGAATTTGGCCCACCACATCTAAAGGCCTGTATGTAAAGGAAATGACAGTCCCAATGATCTATGAAGCAGGGTATGTCCAACATATTGGGTATTGCTAACTTTGGACACTGCTTCTAAGAACTTGATAGGTTAGGGTGGAGCAGTAGAGAAAATCCAACAAATAACATAACATTTTTACACTGACCCCTCATCTTCTTGAGATACACCCCTCCACGGAACAAATACCATACATTGTTCTTTATGGGCAGTATTTCCCAACTTTTGTCATGACAGTATTCACCCAATTCCCAGGACTCTCCTAAGTCCTATCCCATGAATTCCATCTGGGATGTGGTCCTCAGGAATTCATATTTCTTAACAAACCTCCAGATCATCTGACCCTGAGGGAAGAGAGAAAGGTACATTTTCATAAGACCCAGATTATGGCCAGCCAGTAAGTCTCTGTGTTTGCTGTTCTCTCTGCCTGAGTTACAATTCCTCATGTTCTTTTCAGTTTTAACTCCTCCCAATTTTTTCAGATCTTTTGTGTTCCTTTCTTCCAAGAAGAACTTTCTCTGACTGTCTTATCTACTCAAGACTGTCCTCTCCCTAATTATATTTCATCCCCTGACTGTTTTCATTTCCTGTGCACTCGATCATAATCTGCACATGTTTTATTAAAACATATACTTCTTTCTTATCTACCTCCAAAACTAGCATATAATATTGAACAAGACAAGGACACTTTGTATTTGTCTCATGTCTAGTGAACTGTTCGATGTTCAAGAAGTGATCACTGAATAAATGAATGAATGAATGAACAGCAATGAATTCACGAGTGTCAAACCCCACTCTTTAATCAGTCAAAGTCTGTGAGAACATAAACACTACCTAGGAGCCCATTTGTTGATTCCTCTATTTTCCCAATAAGAATAAGAGGGGAAAAACTTCAACCAATTTGGATGAATAAACTTTTGATATGCCAATCCAATAGTCAGTCAACAGGTAAGTGACTTGTGCAATGCTGATGTTTCAAATATTAAAGAAAAGTAAAACATTTTGTTTTACTAGCATTTATTGACTTCACTAGCTATCTAACCATATGGTGGCTGGTTATCATTGTTATTTGCTTAAGTAAGAACACAAATGTGTGTAGAGTTTTATATAAACAACATTGGGTAATCTAAACTGTGGGCGAAAACCATCAGGAGCTTTTCTCTTGGTTATTGCAGGTGCTGAGTATAAGTTCTACAACTTTGCCAGCTGATGTTTCCATTAAACTGATTTGGCTGACATATGTTATGGAATTAATTCATGAGGATGAGCAAGAGGTGTGTTTTCTTCTTCCTTCACCAGGTCCTAAAAGTCTTTTCTATCTTTTTCTCTCTTCTGTGCACCCAAAGGCTAACATTATGAGCTACATCATTCAGCTTTCCATGTCACTGACTTGTGGTTCATTCCACCTAACAGAAAATGCCTAGAGAGTGAATAGGAAAGAGAAGACTTTAACATAGCAAAGTTATTATTCCATTGGCTCTCTCCCATACCATTCTTCTAATAACAAAACTCCTGTTAGGAAGGACAGTGAGATGGTTCAGAGGGCAGAGGGGCTAGCTGAGGAACCCTGGTGATCTGAGTTCTACACCCAAAACTCACATAAATGTGGAAGGAGAGAACCAGCTCCTCAGAGTTGTCCTCTGACATCCACACACATTCTGTGGCCCATACACACCTCCCCACACACATCAAATACCCACACACAATAATAATAAATTAATAGAAAATCTAAAATTCTTTGTTAGGGACCCCTCTTCACTACTTGTGGTAGCTGCATTCCCTGCTTGCCTCAATGGATGCTCAAAGTACCCTGATGGTGTACACACTCTGTATGAGTTGCTTGTCTTGTTACTGTGACAAAATACACCGACAAAATAACTTAAAGAAGGAAGGGGGAGATTTAGTCACAGTTCCAGGGTACATTTCTTCCACGAAAGCCTATGATACGACTGTGACAGCTGAACGTTGAAGTAACTGGTCACCTTGCACACACAATCTAAAAGCAGAGAGAGGAATACTAGTGCTTAGCACCCCTTCTTTTTATTCAGTATGTCACCGGAGCCCTTGCGATGGACCCTAGTACTTCAACAAAGCTCATTCACATAAGTATGTATCATTTTACCTAATTGCAGAGAGTCTGCTTCCCACAAATGGGGTTTAAATTTTTATGCCTATCGATGTGTCTCACCTTTTATACTAGAATTTTACAGAAATACATGAGGACTTACATGAGAAATTTCTTGACTCTTTAGTGAAAACACCAACATAACCTTAGCTATGACACCTCCTAGAAATAAAAATCCCAACAAACTAAACACTTGATCATTCTTCCGATTTCTCATCTTTATGACTCATACCTAAAGTCAGTCTTCCCACGTCAACTGATATAGTCTAGATAACCTCTCATAGGCATATTCAAAAGTTAGCCTAATATAGATTATCTATCATGGTGACTGAGCAGATGGCTTTTTTTCTTAGGTAATTCTAGATTCTCTCAAGTTGACAGCTAATGTTAACCACCACACACTGGTATCTTAACATTCCTCAATAGTTTCCTCAACTTTATCCATACCTTAAATTCACTCCTTCAATAAAAAGATGCATTCAAAATTCCCAAGTGTGACCTATCTTATGCTTGGATTCTGACCTATATTCATTTTTCTTAACCCAATCCCTTTTCTCATGGGCAATAGAGGCTAGAGAAGCTGGAGGGGGGACAATTCCCTGGGATATTGTCTCCTTCCAGCTGTTTGTGACCACCAAGGATGACAGGCAAATGCCTCCCATGGGCCTTTTCTTCTGTCTTCTTACTTCTGGTGTTTTAAAAGATTGAGGATGGCAAAATAAAAATAGTTTACAATTGGACAGAGATTTTCTTTTCTACTAAGAAATTAGACCCAAGAGCTTGAAGGTAATTTGAATTTCTTTAAATGAGAAAGCTTGAGTACTTACTTTTGAATGCTTAATTGTTCAGCTTTGGAGCATTTTCATTTATTTTTGAATGATAATAAATCATTTGAGTAGCCTATTTTGTTTATAAAGTGCTTCATTTGGCTATATTTCAAGAAATGCAACATGGCAAACAATACTTGTAATATGAATGGTTCAGAAAACAAGCAAAGAGCCGATAGAGCCTCCATTCTTTGAATCAGTATAAATGGACCCTAGTTCTTGAATAAAGCTTTCCAGATAAGCATGCATCATTTTACATAATTGCAAGGAGTCTGCTTCCAACAAATGGGTTGTAAAATCCCTTATGCCTGTTGATGTGATTCAATTTTTATACTAGAATTTTATAGGAATAAATGAGGACTTGTACATGGAAAATCTTTGGCTTTTTAGTAGAAAGACATCAATAAATTGGAAGCACTAACATAGCCTTAACTCTAACACATTCTAGAAATAAAAATTCAAGCAAGCTAATTTACCTGCTCGTGCTTCAGGTTTCTCATCTTTAAGGCAAAAGCAATAAACCTTCCAACTTCATAAGCATTGAGATGGTATACAATTCTTGTAAAGCAGATCTTGAGACAGGAACTAGAGAACAGATGGTTCGCTTAGGAGGCAATCCCTGGAAGCAGAAATTAGCAAAGCGAAGTCTGGGAAAGAGAAAATTAGTACAAAATAGTATGTGCATGAGTGTGTTACCACTGTGGGTAATTTGAATTTAAACACATCAGAAGTTCTCTTAGCATCCAGATAAAATGTTCCACACATTAGGATCAGGGCCTTGATCCACCCACATCAGAGATGTTTCTCCTTGCGGTAGATGGGAATCAACATAGAGGACCACAACTGGACAATGTGCAGAAAATGTGAGACTTTGGACAGTCAAACCTAAATTGGATGCCTCCATCAAACCTCTCCTCTCAAGGCTCAGGGGTCTGTGCAGAAGAGGAGGTGTAAAGATTGTAAGAGCCAGAGGAGATAGATGACTCCAAGGAAATAGTATCTTCCAAATACAAGACCGGTGTGCACATGAAGTCACAGAGACTATGACAGCACACACCAGACCTGCACCAGTTCAAACCAGACAAAATGTCAGCAAGAAGAAGGAGAAGTACACATGAAATGCTATTTGCAATTGATACCTGCTGGCAAAGGGAAAACCATTTTCTCCAGTGTATTGGGTATAACTCATCCACACTCCAGGGCAAACCTCACACCCATGAGCAGCTGACCAACACAAAATGAACCCAATGGTATTTTTGTGGCCTTTGTTGTTGTTGTTTTACTTTGTGTTGTCAATTTTTTAACTTTTATTCTGCTCTCATTTTTAACTTTTATTTTGCTTACATTCTAACCACAGTTTCCCCTCCTTCCACTCCTCCCTGTCCCTACCTCCACTTTCTCTTTCCCCCAGATCAACTCTCCCTTTCTCTTCAACAAAAGGCAGACTTCTCAGGGATATCCACTAAACATGGTCTAACAAGAAACAATAAGACTGAGCACAAACCCTGGCTATCTTTTATAACAAGACAAGGCTCCTATCAGTGGGACCTGATGGGATGAAGAGACACACAGACAAATATTAGGTGGAGCCAAGGGGGGCCAACAGAAAAAGGAAGAAGCCAGAGGGATCAAGGACACAACAAAAATGTGGCCCACAAAATCAACTAAGCAGACCTCATAGGGGCTCACAGAGACTAAAGTGACAAACACGGACCCTTCCTGTATAGGTATGAGCTAGGTCCCCTGCATATATGTGTTAGAGTTGTATAGCTTGTTGTTTTTGTGGGGTTCCAAACACTGAGAATAGGAAGGTGTCTCTAACTCTTTTGTCTACTTTTGGGACCCTCTTCCTCTTACTGGCTTTCCTCTCCCAGCCTCGAAATCCTTGATATGAGGGTTTGTTTGGGCATTTTTTTGTCTTATTGGTCTTTTTCCTGTTTGTTTTTATTTTTGTGGAGGTTTTTTTTTTCTTAGTTTTTGTTTGTTTGCTTTCGGTGTTTTTTTTGTTTTGTTTTGTTTTTTTGAGTTTTTGTTTTGTGTTCTGAAGCCAGGTAGTTGGTCATTGACCAAAGCATTTTTCAATTAATTTCTACTTGTGGAAGATTGCTACCAGATGTCAACTCTCTAGCACTTCTTCTTTCAGTCATGTTTATACAGATGTTGAGAGGATCCTCTGGAACTCTGAGACAAAAAAAAATGAGTGTTTCATCTCTTTAAGATTGAACACATTTAGGGCACAGAAAACTGTACACCACAGAGGCTCTGGATGCACTATGGGCCAATGTTTATATCGCAAAAACAATATAGTTTAAATAGGTTTGTTTAGGGCCCAAACTAAGGCAAATGTGGTAGAGAAGGGAAAAGAGGAAGGTTTTGAAAGACATCTGAGATCCACATAGCACAATTTATGACTACTGAAAAGGAAAGAAAAATGTGGAATAAGCTTTATAGTTCTAGTAAATGGGAATGAAGACAGTTTCATTTTTCATAGTAGAACAGGTAGCAATATGAGTCAGTGATAATACTTCATGCAGAATTATGTTGGAATTAGGAGCATTTACTTCTCTCTGTGTCTTATGTTTTCTACATAGAAAGATATCCATGAGTGTGGTCTTTCAGACCTCTTCTTCTGAGAATGACTTATTTGTCTGACATGAGATAAGAAAATGTGCTTGCACAACTCTGTCCTGGCCTCATCTTCCTTTACCATGTTAACCTGTTCTGCTGGTTCATTTTAATTATCAACTGGACACAATCTAGAATCACATGATAAGAGTCTTAATGAAGGGTTATCTAAATTCGATTGGCTCATGGGAAGGTCTTTGAAGGTTTGCCTTGATTATGTGAAGATAAAACATGACTAATAAACGCTCAGGGACTGAAATTTGGGTTCAACTTGAAGGTCAGAAAAACAAAGCAGCCAGCCACTGACTCTTACCTCTATCTCAGTCCAAAATGGCAATCCTGCCTCAGGAATATCAGAATGAGACTGTGTCTGTGAGTTGTCTCCTCCCATCTTTTATTCCTCCCTAGAGCTAGGATTAAAGACGTGTAACCCTGGGATTAAAGGCATCCACTGCCCAGTTTCTATGGCAACTAGTGTGGCTACTGGGATTAAAGGTGTGTGTCACCACTGCCTGGTCTGTAAGGCTGTGCCCAGTGGGGCTGTTTTACTCTCTGATCTTCAGGAAAGCTTTATTTATTAAAATACAATTGAAATACCATTACAGGAAGACTCAGTCCACTGTAGGTGACGGCATGGATTTGGGTTCTGGACTGTATGAGTAGAATAAGTGAGCTAAGTAATAAACATGCATACATTTATTTCTTTCTGCTCCTGACTGTGGATGAGATGGAACTATCTACTTCAAGGCCCTGCCTTAACTTACTCAAAATAATGAAACTAGAAGCCAAATAAACCCTTTTCGAAAGGATATTTGATGACAGCAACTGGGAATTAAACTAGGTTTGTTGAACTAGGAGTCCAAGCTCTAGGGAAGAGTTGCTTCAAGACACCACCCATACACCACAGTCGATGCAAAAGCATGAGGATTTTATAATTCTGTCGCGACAGGGTCTCTCAGCATTCGAGAAGCCAGAAAGACCCCGATAGGTGTTAGAGCCCATCTTTTAAAGCAAAAAGCCATAGAAACGAGGGGGGAGCCCGAGGGTTGTTTTCCAACTAATTGGATTGGCTTATTCAAAGGGCTACTAGCAGTGATTGGTTTGTGCCAAAGTAGGAGAATGGCTGTGTGATCAAGTAAGGTAAGAGGGAGTCTCTGTGGGTCACTTTGCCCCTTTCCCAGGGACTGAATCAAAACACCAGGAACTGAGTCAACACCTAAGGGTTATCTTGCCCCTATTCAATAGAACATTTACAAAGACTCAGGGAGATGATGGAAAGTTCCCAACATTCGTATGTGGATGACTGTCACATCTCCAGGAGAGAGGTATGTAATACTGAGAGGCCTCAGAAATGCATTTAGAGTCTTTCAGGTTAGCTACCTGTAGAGAGTATTGGAGTTCGCTTGCCTTCATCCCTATTCTTGTATACAAAGTTTGTGGTTGCTAGGAATACACATCTATTAAAACATTCGGCCTGATTTATTATGCCAATCAATGTGAAAAACTCCATTTGTCACTTGGGGGGCAGAGGCAGGAGAATATCTGAGTTCCAGGAAAGCCAGGACTGTTACACAGAGAAATCCTGTCTCAATAAATCAAAAAAAGGAAGAAAAATAAAAAAAGAACTCCATTCATGGGCCATCAAGATGTCAAGATGACTCAGCAGATGAAAGTGCTTGCTGTACAAGTCTAATGACCTGAGTTCAATCCCCCAGAACCCATGGTGCAAGGAGGGAACAGAGTGAAAGTTATTTTTTGACCTCTACAGGTAGGCAGTGGTATACAAATGCCAAACACACACATACACACACACACACACACACACACCGACAACAAGAACAACAATAATAACAATTTTAAAACTCAAAAGAGAAATCCACTTGTCTTAAAATACAAGTCACATTCTTGAATATCCTAAATGTTGACTTTCCTTGTGGGTTTAGACCCTGGTAATATATAAAGATGCTGCTAATACTTCTGAACCCCTCACAAATGAACACCAACTAGAAAGAGCTACCAAAGTCAGCAGATAAAGTACAGTTCATTTTAGAAAGGCCTTGGTAGTACACAAGAGAACCTTGGCAATGTTTTAGGAATATGCCATGTTTGGAAAATTGAGAAATTAAAGAATTCACATTTCTAGGAACTTAACAAACAAAAAGAGTCACATTTCTGGAAAATGACCTTAATTGACCAACATTCAATAATATATTTAATCGGAGTACATAGGCAGAATAAATTTGAATTCTGGAAATATAAAAGGATAGGGAAAACAAAATATTTCACTTTTGAATAGAATGCCTTTTTAGAACATCAAATTCACCAAAAGGGACAGTATTTTCCGGCTATTTCTCTTGCAGGGCCAGACAACCAATTTTCTCTGTTTCTAGGCATCTTGGCAGAATTATCTCTTTGTGCTTGAAAAGGCCTTAGGAAATAAATCCAGCTCCCTTATTTTTCTGTCCCCTGAAACCAGGGTAGACAAAGAGTTTCATAAAGGGTCAGCTTGTAAATATTTAGGGCCTTACAAGGGTTTGCACCACAATTCAACTCTGTCATTATATCACTGAAAGCAACCATCGATAGTATCTTAACAGAATGGATATGACTGTGTGCCAAAAAGTACATGATTTGAATAACATAAGCACTGTACTAGATTCCATTTGCAGGCTGTCTGCCATACCCTGCTTTAACCCAATGATCCTTAAAATATGATGTGAAGGATGGCACCTGTCCAAAACAAGAATTTGTCATTGTCTACAATAAAATAGTACAGAAACTAATAGTAAACATTAAAAGGTCTTTATCACAGCAACATAAAAGACGAGAATGAAAGGTTCCTCAATTCCTTCTCCAATGGCACCTCCCTATAATATACAGATTTCACAGTCTACGAGAATGACTTCATGCTTTTTAGCCTTGAAGCATAGGATCACAGCTGTGGCCTTGAGTTTTTGAGTCTTTTCACAGAATTAGATGATGGCATGCTAAATGATTTTCTGTCAGGGTATAGAATAGATTCCCTCAATCTCTAAACTCTGCTCATATGTCTAGTCTCATTAGGATCCAGGATGTTGCTCAATACCAGCCTGCCCTTTCTCAATTATTTGTTTAGGATCTTGAAACTTTTATAACTTGAATAGATGTGGAAAAAAAAACTAGAAACAAATATCAATGCCAGGTATTTGGCAGAGTTGCTGTAGTATAAGGATAATCCGTGTCTCTCAATGAAACAAAAAGTGCATTATTCCAAATACTGTATCTCCCCTTCTTGTCCTTACTCTACACAAATAAATTTTCAATCCACAGTTACATAGGACACACACATACATGCATGTGTGTGCATGCATGCGCACACACACCAATAGCTATTAAAATCCAGTGAGTAACGAGGGCAAATGTAATGTCAGTGGAAGATAGAGCTGCTAACATAATTTGCAGAGGGCTCTTAGAGGCCTGCGGATCTAAATGATGCCAAAGATTCATTGACTGTGTCAGCAAGATCAGCTTAAAGAATGGTTACTTTAAAATGAATGAAAAATATCAATTCCTAAGTGAAAAAGAAGACTCTGGTTAATACAATTGAGCTGTTGAGATAAAACAACCTCAGAACAGTAGGTCAAGGATCAGTTTTAGACATAGTTGTTTAAATTTTATTTCGAGGACATTTAGATGCTTAACAGTCTCAATTTAGATTTCCCTGATTTAGTGGCATTGGTGAATGATTTGTTTACTTTGGGTCAATGAATAAACTCTACATAGAGCGGAGATAATTAATCTTACATATTTATTATGGGCTTTGGTTCATATCCATGGACTTATTTTTAGTTTTATAGCTTTCTTTTTCTTTTCGTTAAATAGAGTCCAGAAGAACCTTTGTTAGGTGACATGGTAAACTTAGGTGCTTTATTTTGTTTCTAAATATGTGTATGAAACAAATGACACTTGTTAAGAAGTGTCCCATAATTTGGATATCCTATGGTTCTGGTGAGTCATTTCATTTAATTAGTTTACAACCCTGAGTTTTGATTGGTTGTGGTTTTCTGTAATGGTCTCTGTATGCTTCAAAGAGAAGTTTCCTTGTAGGTGTGAGGGCTAAACTTATCTGTGGGTATAAGGACAAGTATATAGAATGTATTTAGCAATCACGTTGGTTTAGAAAAGTGGCAGTTGTAGGTTCTCCTCCAAGATTCATTACTTCACCAGCCCTGGGTGATTGACTAGATTTCCAGGATCAGGCATGGTATCCATCTTGTGGGCTGGGTCTTAAGTACAATGAGAGAGCTAGAGGTCACCACTCAGGTATGCATGCCACTACTGCACTTTTAGGGTTATCAAGCCATGCTGGACATTGATGTGCTTCAGAAGTATCATAGCTGGGTAGGACTGTTGGTTGTTTCTCTCCTTTGGAAGCATGCATGTTACCTTCTAGTACCATGAAAGCTAGTCATCAAGGAGGAAGGTTTCAAATCAGTTCTGTCTCAGGGATCTCTGATCCCTGTGTCTGAAGTACATGGTGTCTTCAACAATAGGTACTTACCTTCCACTTCTGGGAGACAACCAAAGGTAATATCAATAGGCTATAATGTGGATTAGTATCTAGAATATATTACAAAGTTAAAAATTAAAGAGATTTTAAAAATGACCCATAAAAAGTGGACCTAGTACCTAAACAGACAGTTCTCAAAAGAAAAAACAGAGAAGAAATATTTCAAAAAATGTTCATCATACATAGAAATTAGAGAAATGTAAATCAAAACAATTTTGATATTTCATCTTACCCTGATCAGAATAGCAAATATCAACAAAACAACCAACAACAAATGCTGGAAGGGGTGAGGGGAGAAAACCCTCATTCACTGTCGATGAAACTGTAAACTGATACAGACACTCTGAGCATCAGCGTGGAGAATTTGAATGCTAAAAATAAATAAAACAGAGCTAAAAATAAATCAACAATAGGATCCAACTATACCAGTTTTGGCATGTACTCAAAGGACTCCAGATCCTGCTCCACAGACTTGTTCAGATAAGCTCAGGCTTGTTAGCTGCTACTTTATTCACAATAGCCAGGAAATGGAAACAACCTAAAAGTCCTACAACTAACATCCACAATGGAATACTATTCAAATGTAAAGAAAAGTGAAATAATGGTTGTAGTAAGCTTTCTTGTGGACTCTTTTGGACCTGGCCACGAATAATGGCATGGAGACTTATTAATTATGAAAGCTTGGGCTTAACTTAGACTTTTTTCCCAACTAATTCTTATAATGTAAATTAGCCTGTTTTTATAAATTTATGTTCTACCACACAGCTCAGTTACCTCTCCTCTCTACCATGTGTCCGACTTGTTTTGCACCTCTCTGGCCTTCCCGCCTCTCTTCTTCCCAGAGTTTTCTCCTTCCCCCAGAAGTCCTGCCAATATATTCTCTCCTGCCTAGCTATTGGCTGTTCAGCAGTGACACATCTTCACACAGTGTAAACAAATATTCTGCAACACATAAACTTTGCCAATAAATGGATGGAACTAGAAAAGCTCATATTCAATAAGGTAACTCAGACCCAGAAAGACAAGCATCCCATTTTCTCTCTCAGCTGACATTCTTAACTCTAAATCTTCAGATGTGAGTAACTGCAGAAACCAGGAAAGCAAAGAGAGAACCATTACAGGGCGAGTGATGGAGCAATAGAGAGTAATAAAGTGCTGCAAGGGATTTGATGGGGGAAATGGGAAAATGGTGTGGACTCTAATTTGGGTGTGGGGACAGATAATTACAGATGAAGGAGAAAGGAAAGCAAAATGATAGTGAAGATATCTGAATACGCCATAAAGAAGCATACTGTTAACTAGCTAAAACATTATAATACACACAACTCTGTATATAAACATACATATGTAGTTTAAATGAAATTTTTTACCTGGGCTGACAAGTCTCTCTCCAATATTCAAAGACTATTTAACAAAAAACCACAACATGGGGCATGAAAGGCCCTCTTTGGAGTGCTGGTTAGGGTTGCCCAAGGGACTCCCAGTACATTAGTGACAAAGAATTTTTAATTACTGTATTGTTTATATCCAGAGTATTGAAACAATGTAGGTATTCACCTACATTCACCAAGAGGGAATTAAAAAGGTGGGGTTACTGTGGGAAACACTATTGAGTCTCTCCAAAAATAAGAATAAAATTATCATATGATTACCAGTCCTACTTCTGAGAATATATTCAAAATAATAATAAATGAGATTTCACAGATATGTTTTGCATAGTCACACATTCATAGTAATATTAGTCAAAAAGCCAAGAGGTATATGCAACTCAAATATCCATTGATTGATAAATTGATAAAGAAAATGGGATGAATATGTATAATAAGGTATCATTTAATCTCAAAATACAAAACAATCCTGTCACATGGCACCACATGGATAAAATTTGAAGGCATTATTCTAATTGAGATAAACTAATAACAAGAATAAAAATACTACATAATTCCAATTCTCAAAGCTATTTTACAAGGAGAAAAATTGTAGAGATCTATTGCATAATAATGTAAGTATAATTAATGCTACTGAACTGTGGAATTATAAATGAGTAAAATAGTACATTTTATGTTTTCTAGCATAATTTTAAGAATTTATTAATTTTAGAAAGTACACACTAATCTTCCCCATATACCTTCATGGAGCTCCAATAGGGAGTATGCTCTAAAGACAACATAGAATATAGCCCTGTGTGGGGAGTGAGTGTGCCCCCCCATACAGATAAGCATTCATGACATAAGCACAGCCATGTCAAAGATCTCAAGGACTCAGGCCCCTGGGAATTACAAGAACATCTCCTGCTGGGTGGAGAGAGGAATATAAGGCAGGAGGAAACAGACGCAGACTATTCATTCTGAGGATTTGTGGAGACAGGATCTTGCCCACTTTGGTCTGAGGATTTTATAGAGGTAAGAACTGGTGGCTGGCTGCTCTGCTTCTCTGATGTTTCAATTTTCACCCCCTAATATCTGACTCCGGGTTTTTATTATTAAGACAGATTAGAATTGGCACTACAAACTTCTCCAAGTCAGGCTCAGGGTAATGGCAAAACCTTCCCCTGGTCCAAGCATGGTGTTCGCAACATGTGAAGAAATTATCAGCCACAGCTTCCTTCTCTGTCATGATTACAGCCTGAGATTGCTCCCCTACAGAGACCTCCTCAACTCTGGTCCAGGACCTAAAGAGATTAACTAGCCCTCTTCCTCATTCACCCATATATAATAAATGTGTTGAGTTTCCCAACTGCTGGTGCATCTTCATCAGAGGACATAGCTCACTTCATCCCAGGTTTTTTATAGGAGTGCTGTCATTTCCTCATTCCATACCACCCATTCAGAATCACCCCAAAGACATGCAGGTGATGGCAGCCCCAATAGACAATGATTGAATTCCATTTATGTCATTTGGCAGCTCTACTCTAAAAGGCAAGCTAACGTGTTCCTCTAAGCTTTGGCTCCCTCATCTATGATGAACTCATTTTGTAAGGATGTTGCTCTGACTGAAACTATGCATTAACCTAAAGCTTCTTCCTCAAAAACAAACAAAAAATAGCTACAGTGATCATCATGATGATGACAAAATGAGGACAACTTCTTGTGAGGTGCTACGGGAAAGAAAAAGAATGGGAAACATTACCCTAGTTTATAACGGGGTTATTTTAAGGGGTGAACCTTCATCCTCTCCACTATGTCAATTACCTTCTCAGGAGTAAAATAACCTGTTCAAATCCTGACATCAGCCTGGACGCCAATGAGTTTTGTGGACACTAGCTAGCAAGAAAAGAGTTCATGTTCAAACCTAAAGTGGAAGTTGTCTAAGCCTCTCCATTCCAATTCTGTTCTTGGGTAGATTCATCTTTGTGCTCACATATGCTGTCTGCCATGCAGCCTATATGTTCTGTGGCCCACAGTCCCAGATTGTAATGTTGTCCATTATGATTACCTCAGCATTGGCTTCAGTAGGAATATTTTCGCTCTTTCCCTTTGCAATACTCATTTTAAGAAAAACTTGCCATGAAGTATCATGACTTCGATGGTACATTTTAAATACAGCATATTAAGTTATTATCAGACATGAATAAATACAAAATGTAAAAGACAAGATAATTTGAACAACAACTTTTGTGCTGACCTTAGGAGATTAATAGAAACAAAGTGCTCAAGCCAGTTCCAGGTTCTGATTATTCAGGCCAGGAGTTAAAAAACTATTCATGTAAAAAAAAAAAAAGATAGTAGGTATCTTAGGCATGTAGGTCACATGGTCTATGTCACTACTCTTCAGCTTTGCCACTGAAGCATAAAGAAGGCATAGGTGACACATGAATAAATTAGTAAAGTTGTATTCGCAGATAGTGACTTGCATTCCAATGAAGTTATATGGACACCAAAACAAAAATTTCATGTACATTTTAATTATCATTAAATACTCTAAATTTTACCTTTTCAATAATTTAAAATGTAATTTTTTTAAATCATCAGGCTGTGCAAATATAGTTTACAGACCAGATGACATTTAGGTCATATTTTGCTGACACGTTATCTATATTAACTTTGAAGTGTCAACAGTACCAGCAAATGTCACAGACGTCCATAAAATAAGACTCAAATAGACAGCATGCCCTGGAGAGGTTGTGGGGTAAAGGGAACACTCCTGCATTGCTGGTGGGAGTGCAAGCTGGTATAGCCCCTTTGGATGTCAGTGTGGCAATTTCTCAGAAAATTAGGAAACAATCCTCCTCAAGACCCAGCAATACCACTTTTGGGTATATATCCAAAGGATGCTCAATCATGCCACAAGGACATGTGCTCAACTATGTTCATAGCAGCTTTGTTTGTCATAGCCAGAAACTGGAAACAACCTAAATGCCCCTCGACCAAAGAATGGATAAGGAAAATGTGGTACATTTACACAATGGAGTACTACACAGCAGATGAAAATAATGACATCTTGAATTTTGCAGGCAAGTGGGTGGAACTAGAAAACATCATTTTGAGTGAGGTAACCCAGACACAGAAAGACAATTATCACATGTACTCACTCGTCAGTGTTTTTTAAACATAAAGCAAAGAAAAACAGCCCACAAATCACAATCCCAGAGAACCTAGACAACAATGAGGACCCTAAGAGAGACATACATAGATCTAATCTACATGGGAAGTAGAAAAAGACAAGATCTCCTGAATAAATTGGGAGCATGGGGACCTTGGGAGAGGGCTTAAGGGGAGGGGAGAGGCAGGGCAGGGAGTAGAGAAAAATGTAGAGCTCAATAAAAATTCAATTTTAAAAAACAGACAGCATGCTAAGACACTGCCATCCCTAGCCTTATATCCATTTTTTATGTGCTTTATGGTTTCCAAGACTATCACAATATCATGATCATTATTTAATTTTCTCTTCTTTTTTTCTGCCATTTCTACAGTGTAAAAGCTCTCTGAGCCTAACTCCAGGATCACATTCTCATGGAGGTCCTCAGTACACTTTTTCAACATCAAACGTCATTTCAAATCCACCTAGTTCAAAGTCATTTTTGTAGATCTCAGCTACATGCATATATCAATGTCTCGGCATTGATTTCTATGAGTGCAGAAAAATGTATCTCCTTAACAGTTATGTGTCCTCTCCAAGTCAATTCTTAATGTAGTATAGCAGGTATTAAATAACTATTTGTGAATTAGTGATTTTATTAATATACCTAGACACATATTTGGAGATTCCTTTTTTCTTTTTTTATTGTTTTTATTGAGCTATATATTTTATTCTGTTCCCCTCCATTCCTCCCTCCTCCCCTTCTACCCTCTCCCATGATCTCCATGCTTCCAATTTACTCAGGAGATCTTGTCTTTTTCTACTTCCCACATAGATTAGATCCATGTATTTCTCCCTTAGGGTCCTCTTTGTTGTCTAGGTTCTCCGGGGTTGTGAATTGTAGGCTGATTTTCTTTGCTTTATATATAACAGCCACTTATGAGTGAGTACATATGATAATTGCCTTTTCTGGGTCTGGGTTATCTCACTCAATATGATGTTTTCTAGATCCATACATTTGCCTGCAAATTTCAAGATGCCATTATTTTTTTCTGCTGTGTAGTACTCCATTGTGTAAATGTACCACATTTTATTTATCCATTCTTTGTTTGAGGGGCACACCTTCCCCTTGTTCCTCTAGAGACCTGGTGGGAAAGGAGGAGACAAGAAACTTTCTCTGAATAGGAGAACATTCCTGAAGAGCCTCGAAACATCTTGTGCTATTTGTAAGCTTAGCCCTCACTCACACTGAGAGCAATGGACACACAGCTTTTATAACCTTGTAAAAATAAGACTCTTATCAGAAAGGAATGGTTTCTAAAATCTATGCACGTAGAATTATAAGAAGACCACCTAATCCCACCAGCCCTTGTAAAATAAGGAAGCGGAGTTCAAGCTGAAGTCCCCCTTAAGCCAAGGTTGGGACACAATGGCTCTGAGCTGGGGCTCCTTCAGCCACAATTGATTAAACATACATTTCACTCTTTGGGGATAAATGCCTAGAAAGGGAAGTTCTTGGTTCAAAGTGACATGCATTTAACTTGGTAATAAAATTAAACTTTTTCTGAGTGGTTAAACCTTTTCAAATTTTACCAGTAATGTATGAGAGGTTCTTGACAGATTCAACTATGGTCTATTCAGTGCTTTATTTTTAGACATTCTACCAGGTGCTTTATTGTGCCTTTAATTTTAATTTTCCTGATAACCAATGATCTTTAAAAAAAAGTTTACCTGTGTTTGCTAACCCTTCATACACTATTCTTATTGGAAAGTGTTTTCAAGTCTTTTGCTCAATTCTTATTAAACTCTGATTTTTTTTTAAATTGGGCTATAGAGGTCCTAGGATTTTGAAATCTGTCATATTTTAAAAGGAGTTTGTAAATATCTGCAAGAGCATTTGACCAGAATAAATGTATTTTGGTTTATAGCATTTTACACATATATACTGTTTACACCCTTCACCACACTCTAAAGCACTTACTTTTTGCTCACTAAATTGGCATATATTTTCAACTCATAGCAGAGTCACATGATTTCTGCCACAGATTTCCACAAAATCCCCAATATTCCAATTTAATATAGGAATATGGAAGTGGAGCAAATGAATTTCTTGTACTGATGTCAAGCCTGTTGGTCAAAAGCTGCTTGATTTGCAAAGTACTACCTGAGTAGATAGGTCAGTGTTTATTTTCATAGTTTTGCCTCTTCTAAATCAAATCAACCAGCCAAGAAGCCTTAATTGAGTACTTTAAGTCTTCTCTATAAGGCATTACATATTAAATTCCAGTTCACAAATCCAATTCAGGGTTTTTTTGCCCTAAGTTTTATTTGCTTTCTTTTTGAAAGCTTGTATTAAAGCCCTTTCATCATTTTTAGTGGCTAGATAACAAATGGGGAAAAGAAATTATTTCCCAGAAACTTGATATCATCATAATTCTAATACAAGTAACAACAATAATGACACTAATAAAATCATTAACTCTTCATACTAATTCATAGTGTGTGCATACAATTCAATTATACTTAACGACTATTTCACTGGGATAGAAATTACTTTTGTGTTTCATTGATAATAAGATAGTTTAAATAAGTAAAGAAACTCATTGAAGGAAGGAGTGAGGCAGGATGGCAAGTAACACCCTCCAGGCTTTGGTTGTCTGATGTCTCCTGATCTACCAGTTTGAACATTTATTTTTACACCAACTGTGGTGGATTGAATAAGAATGCTCCCCATAGGCTCATATATTTGAATGTTTGGTCATCAGAGAGTGGTAAGCACTACTTGAGAAGGATTAGGAGGTGGGGCCTTATTGGAGTAGGTGTGGCCTTGTTGAAGGAAGTATGTGCAAATCAGGCCCAGTGTCTCTCTCTTCTTGCCACCTGTGGATCTTGATGTAGAACGCTCAGCTCCTTCTCCAGCATCATGTCTGCTTGCATGCCACCATGCTTCCCGCCATGATGATAATGGACTAGACCTCTGAAACTGTAAGAAAGCCTCAACTGAATACTTTCTTTTAAATAAATTAAATACTTTCCCTTGAGTATAGTGTCTCTTTACAGCAACAGAATACTGACTAAGACACCAGCCTGCCTTGACAAGAGTTAAGGAAGCTAGATAGCAGAGCATAGTACCATGTTTTAGCATATTAAAAGAAAAAGATCTGTGAAAGAGTCCTTCAATTCTAACTAGTGTGGAAAGAGATGCTTCCCATTTTTAAGAGGGTAAAGAAATTCAAGCTAGGCCTTCGACTTGAACCCTAATACCAAGGCTGTCATAGTGAAATTGGATGCCAGATAGAATGCTCCCCACCCAACACCTACCCCTCTGATGATAAGTGCTGACTGAGCCAGTGAAACTGCATATAAATCAATCAAATAACTGCCTCTAGCCTCAGGAAGCAGTGAGAAAAACAGGATGCCATCCATTTGGTAGTAGGACATAAAATGAACACAAGACTTTATTTTAGATACTCTATTAAGTCAGCTGTCAGAAGACTTACCACTAAGTAGAAAACAAAGACCTTGTACACAGGCCAGCACTCACAGCCTAAGCCTCCAGATCTGTTCTGGTACCTTGTAAATACCTGTTCAGTGGTGGAACAAGTCCAGTTTGTGCCTGTACCATTGCTCTTCTTGGAATGAACTCAGGGTATGCCCTCTCCAGACCACACAGGTCCCTTTAGTTGTGAGACTCAGGTATAATTCAATTTAGTATCAGATCAGCCTTAGTGCCTACAAAACTATCTCCATTATCTGGTCTAAACTTCTGCAAATATCACTATTCCCGAATCAATGCTTGGTGTGGGAGAATTGTCTGTATTCTGTCAATCATGATTTAAATAAACACTGATTGGCTATTAGCCAGGCAGGAAGTATAGGCAGGAAAACCAGACAGGAAGTAGAGGTGAGGCAATGAGAACAGGAGTATTCTGGGAAGAAGGAAGTTCTTTCCCACTCCTGCCCATACCACCGAAGAAGCAGGATGTGACCTGCCCCGCTGAAAAAGGTATTGAGCCATGTGGCTAACATAGATAAGAATAATGGGTTAATATAAGCTACAAGAGCTAATAAGAAGCCTGAGCTAATGGGCCAATCAGTTTATAATTAATGCAGACTCTTTGTGTGATTTTCTTTGGGACCTAAAGACTGTGGGACCTGGTGGGAGACCAGAAACCAACCAGGCCCTCATGTTACAAATGCTCACAAAACCATCCTGTAGACTTGTTCTAGAACCAGGATGCCAATATGATGATGATCCAACCTGCATCACCATCAGCTAGGCTGCAGGCCAGCATGTATCTATGAGACTCTGAAAGTCCTGTGGTTGTTGACTCTCACATGTGAACTTAATCAGCCTTAGTGCCCAAGGGACTGTCTTCACCAACATGACTTTAAACTTGAGTAATTTATGATGAAGTAACATTCCACTCACTATGGCTACAGCAGGGTAACTGGTAAAGACATCATGATAAAATACAGTGAAATCTAACACTAGGTACATGCTAATAGCTTCCATCCCTCAGTCAGTACCTGCACATAGTACTTCAGAAAAGCTCTAATGTTAGATAGATACAAGTTGCTCCATCTTACTATTCTTTCTATCATGGCCTTCATCACTCAAGGCCTCCATCACTCAAGCATCTCAGCACCTCATGAAACCTTCTCAAAAATTGACCACATACTCGGTAACAAAACAAACCTCAACAAATACAAAAAAAATTGGAATAACCCAATGTACCTCATCAGATCACCATGCTTTAAACTAGAAGTCAACAGCAATACCAATTCCAGAAAACCCATAAACACATGGAAATTAAACAATGTTCACCTGAATCATCAATCTGTCAAGGAAGAAATAAGGGGTGAAATTAAAGACTTCCTAAAATTCAATGAAAACGACTACACAACATACCCAAATACATAGGACACAATGAAAGCAGTGTTAAGAGGAAAGCTCATAGCACCAAATGCCTACATAAAGAAGCTGGAAAAATCCCACACTAGTAAATTAACAGAACATTTGAAAACTTTAGAACAAAAAGAAGCAAACTCTCCTAAGAGAAATAATCAAATTGAGAACTGAAATCAACGAAATAGAAACAAAGAACACAATACAAATAATCAGTGAGACAAAGAATTGGTTCTTCGAGAAAATCAACAAAATAGAAAAACCTTTATCCAAACTACCCAAAAGGCAGAGAGAGAATATCCAAATTATCAAAATCAAAAAGGGAAAGGAGGACATAACAACAGACACAGAGGAAATACAGAGTATCATCAGGTCATATTTCAAAAACCTGTACTCCGCAAAATTGAAAAACTTAAAGGAAATGGACAACTTTCTGAATAAGTATTACTTACCAATATTAAATCAAGACCAGGTAAGCAAATTAAACAGACCTATAACTGCTGAAGAAATAGAATCAGTCATCAAAAGCCTCCCAACCAAAAAAGAGCCCAGAACCAGATGGTTTCAGCTCAGAATTCTACAAGAATTTCAAAGAAGAACTAATACCAATACTCCTCAAATTATTCCACACAATAGAAACAGAAGGAACATTGCCAAACTCTTTCTATGAGGCTACAATTAACCCAATACCCAAACCACAGAAAGACATTACTAAGAGAGAGAATTACAGACCGATCTCATTCATGAACATTGATGCAAAAATACTAAATAAAATACTGGCAAATCAAATCCAAGAACATATCAGAACCATCATCCACCACAATCAAGTCGGCTTCATCCCAGAGATGCAGGGATGGTTCAACATACAAAAATCTGTCAACATAATCCACCATATAAACAAGCTGAAAAAGCTTTTGACAAAATACAACATCCCTTCATGATAAAGGTCTTGGAGAGAGCAGGTATTTAAGGAACATACCTAAACATAATTAAGGCAATATACAGCAAGCCAACAGTCAAGATCAAACTAAATGGAGAGAAACTCCCAGTGATTTCACTGAAATCAGGAACAAGACAAGGTTGTCCACTCTCTCCATATCTATTCAATAGAGTTCTTGAGGTCCCAGCTAGAGCAATAAGACACCAAAAGGAGATCAAGGGGATAGAAATTGTAAAAGAAGAAGTCAAATCCTCATTGTTTGTTGATGATATGATAGTTTACATAAGGGACCCCAAAAATTCTACCAAGGAACTTCTACAACTCATACACACTTTCAGTAATGTAGCAGCATACAAGATTAACTCAAAAAATCAGTAGCCTTCCTGTACACAGATGATAAAAGGACTAAGGAAGAAATCAGAGAATCAACACCTTTCACAATAGCCACAAACGGCATAAAATATCTCAGAGTAACTCTAACCAAAGAAGTGGAAGACTTGTATGACAAGAACTTTAAATCTTTGAAGAAAGAAATTGAAGAAGACACCAGAAAGTGGAAAGATCTGCTCTTGGGTAGGCAGAATTAACATAGGGAAAAGGCAGTTTTACAAAAAGAAATCTACAGATTCAACGCAATGCCCACCAAAATCCCAGCAAAATTCTTCAAAGACCTCAAAAGAACTGTACTCAACTTCATATGGAAAAGAAAAAACCCAGGATAGACAAAACAATCCTGTACAATAAAAGAACTTTTGGAGGCATCACAATCCCTGACTTGAAACTCTACTACAGAACTACAGTACTGAAAACAACCTGGTATTGGCATAAGAACAGACAGGAGGACGAATGGAACCGAATCAAAGAGCCAGATATTAATCCACACACCTTCGAACACCTGATTTTTGACAAAGAAGCAAAAAATATCAAGTGGAAAAAAGAAAGCATATTTAACAAGTGGTGCTGGCATAACTGGATATCAACATGTAGAAAAATGAAAATAGACCCGTATCTATCACCATGTACAAAACTCAAGTCCAAATGGATCAAAGACCTCAACATAAGCCAGCCACACTGAACCTTATAGAAGAGAAAGTGGGAAGTACACCTGAATGCATTGGCACAGGGAACCACTTCCTAAATAGAACCCCAGCAGCACAGACACTGAGAGAAACAATTAATAAATGGGACCTCCTGAAACTGAAAAGCTTCTGTAAAGCAAAGAACATGGTCAACAAGACAAAATGACAGCCTACAGAATGGTAAAAGATCTTCACTAACCCCACATCAGACAGAGGTCTAATTTCCAAAATATACAAAGAACTCAAGAAATTGCTTATCAGAAGAACAAATAATCCTGTAAAAAGTGGAGTACAGACCTAAACAGAGAACTCTCAACAGAGGAATCTAAAATAGATGAAAGACACTTAAGGAAATGCTCAACATCCTTAGTCATCAGAGAAATGCAAATCAAAACAACTCTGAGATTCCATCTTACACCTATAAGAATGGCCAAGATCAAAAACAAAAACACTGATGACAACTTATGCTGGAGAGGTTGTGGGGAAAAGGGAACACTTCTGCATTACTGGTGGGAATGCAAGCTGGTACAACCCTTTTGGATGTCAGTGTGGCGATTTCTCAGAAAATTAGGAAATAATCTTCCTCAAGACCCAGTAATACCACTTTTGGGTATATATCCAAAAGATGCTCAATCGTGCCACAAGGACATATGCTCGGATATGTTCATAGCAGCTTTGTTTGTCATAGCCAGAACCTGGAAACAACCTAAATGCCCCTCGACTGAAGAATGCATAAGGAAAATATGGTACATTTACACAATGCAGTACTACACAGCAGAAGAGATGGGTATGTGCCAATGCAGGAAGAATTCAACAACCCAAAGAGAAATATGACAAAACCTCAACTTAGTGCTCCTACAAAAGGAAGACCTGAAATATCCTAACCCAGAAGAAACGGAAGAAAACGTCCTTAAATATAACTTTCTGTAGATGATAAAGACCCTTAAAGAGGAAATGAAAAATTCCCTTAAAGAAATGGAGGACAAGACAAACAAAAAAATTGAAAGAAATCAATACATCTCCTAAACAAAGTCAAGAAATCATAAATATCTTAAGCTGAAAAATGCATTAATTGTACCTAACCCATAGGCATCTGCAGCTTAGTAACACAGTCCAGTGTAGGCTATGAGCCATTCATCCTCATGGCTAGGGCTAGGAAGGAACTGCCATTAACAGCTGCTACACAACAACCCAGAATGTGCCATGCTGAATATGGCCAGCCTGAGGAAACACTCAATAAAAAAAGAAAGAAAAAAGAACACGTGACACATCTCCAGAAAGGCATTTTATTCAGCTATGAAGAAAATAAAATTATGGAGGAAAATGGATGAAGGTTGAAATTATACTCAGTAAAGTCACCTAGACTCAAAAAGACAAATACCACATATTCTCTCTCTCTCTCTCTCCGTGTGTGTGTGTGTGTGTGTGTGTGTGTGTGTGTGTGTGTGCTGCACATGCTCACTTATGCATCTAGAATGGGGACAATGAAATGGGAAAAGATAGGAGAAAAAAGCCTATGATATGAGCTGGAGAGGTGGCTCAGCTCTTAAAGGCTACACTCACCAAAAACATAAGGATACCTATGATATGGAAACAGGATAATAACCACAGGGGAGCGAAGGAACTAATGGGAGATGAGGGGTAGAGGAGATGGGAAGTGTGAGGTACAGAATCAAAAATTAAAGTATGTATTTGTAAAAATGCCACAATGAAATCTACTGCTTTTCGTGATAATTTAAAAGAAGATAGATAGATAGATAGATAGATAGATAGATAGATAGATAGATAGATAGATAGATAGATAGATAATGAAATAATAAATTGTCTCTCTTTGTAGCTTTTTATTTATTTTTCACACAATATATTTTGATCATGTTTTCTCCTCCCCCAACTCCTCCCAAATCCTCCCCACCAATCTATCCATCTCTCTCTCTTCCTATCCCTCCTCCCCAAAGATTGAAAATCAAAACAAACAAAAAGGCCAAAAGGAAACCAAAAGTACCCCTCCCCCCAAAATAAAACAACCCAAGGTTTTAATTTTGTGTTTGCCAACTACTCCTGGGTGTGGGTCCTATCCAGGAGTGTGGCTCCATGAATCATTGACACTCCTTTGGAGAAAACTGATTTTTCCCTTGACCAGTGGGTAGCACTTGAAAATACATTTTTGGTTAGGGGTGGGAACCCATTTCTACTTCCCACTCTCAGTGCTGAAACCTCATCTGTCTTGAGCCTGTGCAGCCCTGTGCATGCTGCTACAGTCTCTTTGAGCTCACATGTGCATCAGTCCCGCTATGACTGGAAGGCACTGTTTCCTTGGAGACATAAACCACCCCTGGCTCTTGCACTCTTTCTACCTCCTTTTCCACAAAGATACTTGAGACCTGAGGGGAGGGGATTGATGGAGACATCCCATTTAACACTTAATGTGGAACTTTAGTCTTAATAGATAATTTTGTCCTCTCACATTTAATGGCAAAATAAGTACATTATTTTTCTTGACATTTCTGATATTTTTTATACGTAATTATTGGTGTCTGTGTAATTCTTTAAATTCTTTCTAATGAATTTATATTTATATATTTTAAAATATAATGAATTTATATTTACATATTTTAAAATACAATATGGATAAACACACATTTTGCTCTTTGAGGTATACTTACTAATTTTATAAATCTATAATGGAGCAAAAGTTGCTAACAAATTCATGTAAGATATATTCATGTATTCATGTAAGAATATTTTCCCTCCT
Organism: Ondatra zibethicus; assembly: GCA_004026605.1. Lineage (NCBI taxonomy): Eukaryota > Metazoa > Chordata > Mammalia > Rodentia > Cricetidae > Ondatra > Ondatra zibethicus. The sequence continues at coordinate 35,862 of PVIU01010192.1, forward strand.
ATCACTTCTCAAATTTATTTTGTCTTTATATTTGCTGTTTCTGTGATTTTTGACCCAAATGCTCATATTGTTTCTTTGCATTATTGTATCAGATTAAGTTTAAATTTACCTCCAAGCTAGAACCTCTCAAATGGCTCAAACAAATAAAATCCACCATTATTGTTACAGCCTGTTGGCTCCTTGCCCCTGCAGTGGTCTGGTCCTCAAAATCTCCAAGCTTCACCTCCAATAACCTTGGGTTGATTCCTTCTGCAGAAAAGTTGCCATTTGCTCCCAAATCATTTTACAACTTTGGCTAATTCATTGTGCCTACTAATTTTCTCTACTTTGTGGGGAAGTGCCCTTGTTTATTCCATGGGGATTTGAATGCTCTATTGATTCCTTTCTGTGTTCTTGTCCACCTTCCCTCTTCAATGGTAATGTGCACCTAAATTGCATCATACGAGAAAACCTTCAGTATTTTACTCTATAATCTAAAGAGGGAAAACAAGGAAATCAATTTTCAACAACATCTTTTCTCATTCTCTGCCAGAGCCAGAGGCATATTAACATGAAAACTGTGTAGTCTTTATGAAAACAAAATGTGTATTCCATCAATGGACACAGGGGAGAAACTAATTAGCTTGCACCAGAAAACAGCTATATTTAATCTTCTTGGATAAAATTATGTGAACTAAACTCAGTCAGTTCAGATTTTCTCAGTAGGTTCCTTTAAAGTTTTTCGTTTCATAAGAAGTTTGTGTTGGTTAATTTTTAGTTGAAAAGGTTCCCAGTATGGACGTAGGGGACGAAATCATATATCTTCAAGCAGGACTGATGTTAAAAATATTTCATGTTAGTCAGGCATTGGAAGGTACCAATCAGAATAGATGTTAGAATTAATGTGCCCAGTCAATTGAGTGGGCAGTAGCTGCAAAGAAGTCCTACCTATGTGAAGCAATTGTCTCATAGGATGAGATGCATCCTATTGTCTCCAGATCTTTTCCCTTTCTTCCAGGCCTGTGCTTTTTTTTTTCCAATTGATATTCTATTATCAGTTTAAAATTTTCTAAGCATGTATAAAGAAAATGAGCTAGAATATATAGTAAAGAAATTGGAAAGTGTAGAACTAGAGGAGACAACTTCAGACTAGTATCTGAGTTAAACAATTTCCTACAAGCATATAACTACCCTAAAAGTTTATTCAGAGGTTATTATCTAAACACAGGAACAGCAATAGAAAATTCTAGGATTTGAGGTTCTTTGTACAGGTCCACTGGGGACTTTTACTGTTTATGGTTTAACTAAGAACTCAGGTTTGTAAAATGAACAATTTTCTCAGTAATTAAAAGTAACAACGCAATTTCAGAATGACAAGTAAGAAAAGAAAATCTTAAAGTTGCAAATATATTGTTTTAATCATGATCTAATTGCTAATATAACCAGAGAAAATAATTATTTCAAGTCTCTTTAAAACACAGTAGTTTGGGACTAGAGAGATAGCTTGGAGGTTAGGAGCATTGACTGTTCTTCCAGGGGAACTGTATTCAGTTCCCAGCACCTACATAGTAGCTCACAACCATTTGTAATGCCATTTGTAATAGGAGATCTAACACCCTATTCTGGCCTCCAGAGGCACTAGGTATTTATGTGATGCACAAACATACATGTAAACAAAGCACACATACTCATAGATAACTGTTTTAAATCCCAGTCGTTTGATTGTCCATTGTTAAGATATATATTATAAGGTTTTTCATGTTCCAGCGGATAGTACCCATGAGCATAGCCCTAATTGGACTGAGTGAATTATAAAAAAGAAAAGAATAGGACATGAAGTTTGGAGTAGGATGCATTAAGGAAGGTCTGAAGGGGAGTCAGGGTATGACAAAATGCAATGTATACAAGTATGAAATTTTCACAGAATAAGTAAAATATATACAAATATACATTGTAAAAGGTAGAAATATAAAGAAATTCTGATCAGTGTTTTATAGTTAATATTAATACTATAGTGTTCTTGTAAAACTATTTTTATCAGAGGGTAAAAAATATAAATGACATAATCTAACCTTGTTCAGTATGTATAAAACCAAAGAAGTACTCTCATATAACATGAAGGCCGGCTGGTTTCTGTCCCGCCTGGTTCCCCCAGCCATTTAGTCCCAGGGAAAATCACACAAAGAGTCTACATTAGGTTATAAACTGATTGGCCCATTAACTCAGGCTTCTTATTAGCTCTTATAATTTATATTAACCCATTATTCTTATCTATGTTAGCCACATGGCTCAGTACCTTTTTCAAGCAGGGCAGGTCACATCCTGCTTCTTCGGTGGTCTGGGAAGGAGTGGGGAAAGAGCTTCCTTCTTCCCAGACTATTCCTGCTCTTATTGCCCCACCTCTACTTCCTGTCTGGTTTTCCTGCCTATACTTCCTGCTTGGCCAATCAGCATTTATTTAAAACATGATTGACAGAATACAGAATACAGACAATTTTCCCACACTACTCTCATATTAGATTTCAATTGAAACAATTAATATAAAACACACACACACACACAATGTGTGTGTGTGTGTGTGTGTGTGTGTGTGTGTGTGTGTGTGTGTGTTCTGGTGTCTGGTGAGAACATGCCCAAACTTATCCCGATATGCCATTAATTACTGGAAAAAAAAAACAGAACTCTCAAGAAACTGCTATTTCTAGATGTAGAACATCAGAAGTTCAGGGTAAACTTAGGACTTTTTGTGTAGTTAGAAATCTAAGAAAAATGCAAAGATTAATGGGATTAAGTGAACAAAAGAGAGGGCCATTTAAGAAACTTAAATATGATGAAACTATATATTTGGAGAATGAAAGCTAACTTCATAATATTCACACTAAAATTACCGACTGTGCTTATAAAACTTAGCTGCAATAAATGAAAATTGAATGCCAAAATAATGACTATCATTCATTGAAATGCATTTTAAAATTCATAAGTCTAAGAAGTAAATAAGAAAAAATATTCCTTTGTCATCACCTCAGAGGATCATTTTACCCACTGATTTCCCTAGAATTGTTGTTTTTCTTTAAAAAAAATTTATCCCTACCTGCAATGGGCATTATACTTTAGAGGAACTAACTAGATGTATGTAGTAAGAAATTGTTTTCAATGTAGAATGGCAGGTGTTACAGATGAAACAAAAGACTGCCAACTAGCCCCACCCCCACTCCGTCCACATTCCATCATCTAGGCCAGGATTAACTTTCGCTGTTAAAAACTCTAGATATGCTAGTCACTTTGTTAATTGCCATAGCAAAATATCTGACCAAAACAAGTTGTAAAAGGAAGGGTTTATTTTGGCTCAGAGTTGAAGGATGCAGTCTATCACCATGGGGAAAAGATGGTGACAATGGTGGCTTCATCTATAATGGCTGGAATATTAGTCAGCTGGCCACATTGTACCTACAGTTGATGGCTATCTTTTTTGAATACTTGTATGATCAATACATAAAGAAGGGAAATTAGCTATTTCTCATGTATGTTAGACTATTTTTGTTTTGCTTTTCATTTATTTGTAGTGTTTACTAATACAATATACCAGATACTTTTAAATCACATGTTTTTATTTATCTGCTCCATGATAAACTTTCTCCCATATGCTATTATAGGTAGAGCATTAGAGTTTTCAATGGCAAACATGGCAAAGAGATTTCATGCACATCTTGCATTCTCATTGTGAATATTTATCTGGTAAACACTGATACATATGCAAGCATTATTTGCCCCTAATTTCATCTCAAGCACATTCCATCAGAAATAAACACTAAAAAAGTTAGAAATACAGAATGGTCTTTATTTCCTTTTTCTTACCTTTAATAATGCAATGGACATTAATGAGTATTAGCAGAATTTTCAAATTGACTAAGGCATACAATGGAACTAATGATTGTCTAAAAAAATGTCCTCCTGAAACAAACAAACAAACAAAAACATCATTTTTAAGGGCAGAAATTAAAACACAGATTTACTTACATCTTTAATGCATAATACTGGAAAACAGAAAGTTTGTTTTTAACCTTTTGTTGATAGTAAAAAAAAAAAGACAATTTAGTTAGAAGTTAAAGGAATTGGCTAAAATTACAGTGCAGGGATAAGTTGGGAGAGGAGGCCAGACTCTTAAGTCACAATTGGACGTAAGCCACAATGCCATGATTTCTCAGGAGACTAATCCAAGAGAGAGAAAATATTAATATAAGGCAACTATATTTTGAAAGCAAATTGTGGATGTTGCTGGCCCTCATTTATCTTGCAAGACAGTGGTTTCTGCTAGTAAAGTTGGTTTGCTTATAAAACTGTGAGGCAATTATGTTATAAAAACTTGCAAACGTTTGCACAGACCATTTCCTCACAGTTGTCAGGTCATGACACTCTGCCTTTATGGAATAGATGCTTGATATTTGCTAAGTGGACTCATTTCTATTCAAACTCTCCAAAGAAATTCAGTGGCAGTTGTTATCTGAGAGTCCTGATTTTATGTGCACAGCCACACTGATATGTAAGATGCCTACATAGATAAATTGCCTCTTTTTACTGCAAGGATTTCAAATAATTTGATTAAGGAGCTGTTTCCATTATTAAATGTGAACCCCAGGGCCTGAATTGAACCAAGGAAGTATAACTCAGATTTTTCTTTTTAAATAAGAATTATTAGATCACAAATAAAAATAGAGTTCTTTTACACCAAAAGATCTATACCTCAGTCCAGGGAATTATTTTAGTTTTATTTATTTTTAAAGACATTTTATTTTTATGTATGTATGTGCTCTCTCTCTCTCTCTCTCTCTCTCTCTCTCTCTCTCTGTATGTGTGTGTGTGTGTGTGTGTGTGTGTGTGTGTGTGTGTGTGGTGCCTGTGGAAACCAGAAGACACTCCCAGATACCCTGTAACTGGAGTTACGGGTGGTTGTAGTTTTGAGGCAGGATCTCTAACCAAGTTTGAAGCTATGGATTCTTCCTGGCTGACTAACCAAAGGTCTCCAGAAATCCACTTGTTTCTTCCTCCCCCTCAGTTTTGAGGTCACAGATGTGCACATGCTGTGCATGGCATGTTCATGGGTGCTAGGACTTGAATCTAAACTCAAGTCCTCACTCTTTTCAAATATGTTTAGTGTGTGTGTGTGTGTGTGTGTGTGAGAGAGAGAGAGAGAGAGAGAATTATGTGTGCCGTGTGTGTGCATTGCCCATGGAGGCCAGATGGGGCAATACCCCCTGAATCTGGACTTATAGGCAATTGTAAGGTGCCTGAGATGGGTGCTGAGATCTAAACACAGTTCTCAGGTACAATAACAAGTTCTCTTAACCACTAAGTCATCCCTCCAGCTCGCATCCCTACTCCACAAGTGAAATTTTACATGTAAACTTTTGTGATAACTTTTATTATTGTTCTCTATGCTGGGGGCTAAATTTCAGTCTTATTGGCTTACCTCATTTCAGTCACAACCTTTTGAATTACATGCTATCCATTGCCTCCATTTACAGATGAGACTACTAAGCCTCCATACTCAGAGTGGATAAGAACTTAGAATCAAGACTCTGACAATATGGCACCAGCTTCTCCTCCTTATCTTCAGTTGGATTCAGTTGGAGCCAAAACCCTGTTGATAAGTCTCTAAAAATCAGGAAATGTGTAAGATTTCAATTATCAGGAAGAAGAAGGAAAAGGTCATTCAGAGGAAAACAGCTAGCATTTGGGGAATAGTGAATATTAATATAATGTGACAGCACTCATTTATTTTAAGAAGTAATGACCCCAAAGTTTCTCTTTCAATCCCCAAGAATCTCGGCAGCTACCAGTTTGACAATAAATCACCAAGATCACCAACTTCACTCAAACACAAATTCCAGACAACTTAAGACAAGGGTTGCTGTGAATAAAGACAAAGAAACCAGAAAGCCAAATCCTGCCTTGAACTTCTAAAATCCAAACAATGACAGCATTTGCATAGAAATTTATCTGCAATAAAGACAATTTGGAAGCTGAAATGAATTTATCATGTTCCTGTCCTTTATGCAATCAGTCTTATCAATTATAGCTATAGTAGCCCTGAGCACTTTGTGAAGGATTGCCAATAAAAATACTAAAATAAGCTTTGCACAAGTTGGGAGTATCATGACATCTGTTTACAAAATTACTCTGCTGTAATTGTTGAATCTCATTACAGTTGGTAAAAAAAAATGTATTCTTTCACCTGGAATAAGTGCCTGTGATTTTAAATAGCATCAGCTCAGAAATGACAGCTGGGAATTCATGGTAATTATGTGGATATGTTGTGTTTGCTGAAAGGAGATGATTCTCACCAATGACTTTTATCACCCTGGTCGTTCACAGAAATAGATGGCCATGAACTTTACATCAGTGGTGACACAGGCAGGGAGATAATGTGTTAGGTTATGTTACAAAGAATCCCAAAGCAAACGAGATTCAGGTATTGAACAGTGTCATTTGACTTGGGGTCTTTCCATTTTCCTTCCATGAGAGAGTTAATTTACAAGAAGAATTAGTGCCTGTTTCCCAAACCTTGTAGGATAGGCTTCATCCAAAACCATGCTTGGTTTATACGGAGGACAGCAGTACCTCCATTTCTACCTTTCAAGTGAGACAGGAACTTCTTATGGGCCTCTAAACTGAGGAAGCTCCATTTCCAGATATTTTTAGTGAGTCCCTTCTGCATTTTTTTTTTGGTCTAAACTGACTTAAGACTTCCCAGCTTTTAACTAATGATTGACAAAGAGAATGAAATTTCCATGATTAGTCTGGAGGCTAAGGGCCGGACCCAAATAGATTCCAGAGAATTAACCACAATTCTTTTAGTCCAATATTAAGCCATATTTTGATATTAAGAAAGTTAAATTGAAAATTTGATGTAACCCCAGGAAATATGATTTAGTTTGGCAGTCTCTGACGCATCACAACCATCAACACTGGGAGGAATACACTCCAGCATTTTTTGTAGTCCCGAAGATTATTGAGAAGCAGCGCACTAAGAAAAGAAGCTCTCTGATTCCTTCACCACACTTCTTCCTGTCCCTGGCCTCTTTCCCTACTCTATCTCCCCTCTCCTCTTTTCTTGTCCTCTTCCAACTCTTCTCCCTTTCCCTATCTGCCCCTCCTTCTAATATTAGCAAAAGCAGAGATGTCTGCCTTATTCAAAAAATATTTGGTGACATATTTATCTATAGTATGTGCAGATGTGTGTGTGTGTGTGTGTGTGTGTGTGTGAGAGAGAGAGAGAGAGAGAGAGAGAGAGAGAGAGAGCGAGAGCATATGCAACAGTCTGCATATAGAAGTCAAAGTTAGAGGATAACTTTCAGGAGTCGGTCTCTCTTTCCACCAGGTGGGTCCTGAGAGACAAGCTCAGATCATCAGACTTAGTAGCAAGCACATTTTACTCACTAAGCCATCTCACCATCCCTCCCCTTCCTCCTTTTATTGATATTATAATTGAATTACAACACTTCTCCCTTCCCTTTCTTCCCTCCAGATCCTCCCATATACATACCCTTCCCTACTCTCCTTCAAACTCATGGCCTTTTAAAAACTAATTGTCATTGTATGCACATATGTATATGCATACATTACTAAATATAACCTGCTTAGTCTATCAAATGTTACCTATATGTACATTTTCAGAGATGCCATTTTGGCACCAGACAACCAATTAGTAAGCTCTGCCCTGAGAAGGCCCTCTCTGCCACTCCCACTTTTCTTTGGTGCCTTTAATTCTTTATGTAGGATTGAGCCCCCAAGGATTTTTCTCCATCCAGTCTGGCATGTCCATTGGTGTCATCCTTGTTCAGCTCATGTTTAAGAAGTAATATTGCTGCTGGGCGGTGGTGGTGCACGCCTTTAATCCCAGCACTCAGGAGGCAGAGGCAGGTGGATCTCTGTGAGTTCGAGACCAGCCTGGTCTACAAGAGCTAGTTCCAGGACAGGCTCCAAAGCCACAGAGAAACCCTGTCTCGAAAAATCAAAAAAAAAAAAAAAGAAGTAATATTGGTGAGACTTTATACGTATAGCTTCTACATTTCTAGGAGACACAATCTCACAGAAAACTCTGATATGGCTTTTACATTCTTTGTGCCCCTCTTCTGCAACCATTCCTGAGCCTTAGGTGAAGGAGTGTTTGTAGATGTTTCCACTGGGAATGGGCTCTACAACACTGTGTTTTGATTGGTCATGGTTTTCTGTACTGCTCTGCATCTGTCCCAGAGAGATATTTCCTTAATAAGGGGTGAAGGCTGCACTCGTCTGTGGATATAAGGAGAAATGTTTGGAATGTAGTTAGAGATTATGATTGTTTACTAAAATGGTGGTTGTAGTTTCTCCTCAAGATCCATGACTTCACTAGCCTTGGGTAGCTGGCTAGTTTTCTACTACCAGGCATGTTCTCCCTCTTGTTAAATGGGTCTTAAGTTTAATTAGAAAGCAGTTGGTTATCACCAAGATATGCATGCCACCACTGCCCTATTACGGTTATTGAGCCATGCTTGTCATTGATGTGATTCATAGGCATTATAGTTGGGTAGGACCTTTGGTTTCCTCCCTCCCTTGGAAGCTTGTATGGCACCTTCAGGTACCAAGAAAGCTAGTCCTCAGGGAGGAAGCTTTTAGGTCAGATCCTGCTCAGGTGTCTCTGGGCCCTGTTTTTGAAGTGCATGGTGTCTTCAGCAATAGCAACTTACCCTCCTGCTTTCTTAACACTAGGCTCCAGGATGTGAATTATTTTTCTTTACAGTAGGGTCTAGCAATGCTTCCATGTTTCACTTTTACCACCATGGTCCAGTATTCACTCAGCTCAGCTACACAGCAAGGTTTCATGTTCACTTGGAAACATTCAGGTTAAAAATAATTGCTCATTCATTAGTTGTGTCATAAAATAATTCACAAATAAAATCATGATTTGTGTCAAGATAACACATCTTTAAGACACAGCCTTTTCAGCTTTAATGTGCACACAAATAGCCATAATCCTACTAAAATGCATTTTGCCATATAGTAAATAATAAAGGATTATGGTTTTGCTAATGTCAGCAGAGCAAGGGAACCTTCAAGAAAACACGATGGGACAAGAATGGGGAAGGAAAATGAACCTGCTAAGGAGACTGTGCCGCAGCATTGCATTCCGTTCCTATAGGAAATGAAGGAAAGAAATGGAGAAACTGAATCTGCTCTCTTTGGTTCACAAGATTCTGTCGTTCCTCCTGCAGGAGCCTTAAGAGGTTACAGGTGATCTCAAGTTTTCAGGTTGCTTTGCTTTATTCCTCTTCTTTTAATTTTTCATTCCTAAAGCTCATATTGACCAGTGTACTAACACAGACCACTGTGAGGGACTAACTACATAATAGGCCATGTGGCCAGTTTTCCAGCTGGGCACTTAGCTCCAATTCACATCAGTGGGCAATCTGCTGGCGTATATTCCTTCCAAGCCCTCGAATGCTGCTTGGAGATGATACCCAGCAACTCCCTCTACACATGTGACATTTTCAGCCCCTTACCTAACCTTAGCCTGAAGGATTCTACAAAGTAGGCTTGAACAAAAATGGCAGAAAGCACAGCCCTTTCCATCTTCCTAAGCATATCTTTTCTACTTCCCCTTTGACACACTGTCTACCAGGACGTTGTTCCTTCAAAGCACCTTGCTGGAGCAGCCAGCACAACCATTCCAGTAAAGTCCTGCTTCTCTCTTCTAGAGCAGTGTCGTGGAGAATGATTAATGATTCCATTTCTTTCGTCAGCTTCAGCACCTCTTCCAAAATAAGCATTCCTTTTAAGCATTACTGCAAATCACTTGTCCAGTCTCTGTTTGGGCTCCATTCCATTTTGGAGGCAAAAGTAAAAGTTTAAGTTCACTTTTCTTAGCTGGGACTCGACATCGCAGTTACTTCCTCATTTTGGTCCTAGCTCTGATATTTTTCACTCTTCTTCCACTTGGAAATTCTTCAAAAAGTTGAATGATATCCATCACAACCCCTAATATTCTTTCACATTCAACATAATATCCACATTGCACTATGTTCTTAATCCTCCCTTGTTCTCAGGAACAGCTTTACTTTGATGTAACCATTCCTCATTCCAAAAGGGTGCTAATCCAGTACAAAGAAGCATGTTGCTTAGACTCAGAAAGCATGCATTCAAGCTTTGGCATTTGGACTAGCCCTACCTAGACTAGCTGCAGTCCTTTCTGAGTTTCTATTTGTTGTTGTTGTTGTTGTTATTGTCAAAACAGGATTGTTCAAAAATTTATGCCCTGCCTAGCTGATGGGGAATTTGGACAATCAATGACAACAATATAAGTTGAAGACTTCTCTGTTTCTATTGTCCATTCATTTGGAGAAGGGAGCAGAGCATGTGGGGATCAGAGAAGAACTTACAGTAGCCAGTTCTGTACTCCCACCATGTGACTTCTGAGCATCTAGCTTAGGCCATCAGTCTTGGTAGCGAGCATATTTACTCTCCAAGCCATCTTATCAGTCCTCAAGGACTTTTCTTGATCGAAAAGCATGACATAATTTTTCATAACGCCTAGTCATCATTTATCACTTGTGTAATCTAGAATTGACCTAATCTCTGAAGATATTAAATGTGTGGTAATGCATGAAGCTATTTCCTGAAGGGCTGGCAAGAAGGCTCAGTCATTCAGAAAATGTGCTCCTCTTGCAGAAGGCCTGGGTTCCAATTCCCAGTACCAGCATGAGGTGGTTCACAAGCTCCTGCAACTCCAGTACCAGGAGACCTCATTGTCCTCTTCTGGCCTCTGCGGGCACCTGTGTGCACATGGGATACATACATGAACTCAGGGTACACACAGAAAGGAAGGAAGGAAGGAAGGAAGGAAGGAAGGAAGGAAGGAAGGAAGGAAGGAAGGAAGGAAGGAAGAAAATATAAATATCTTTAAAATCACTCCTGAATTTAGACAGACAATTAGAGTTGATGAGTGATGAATATACATTTTAGTTTATTTAATCCAGAATTTTGTTTATTCTAAACCAAGTTCAATATTTCTTCAGTTTTTATGCTTGTTTTCAAATAGAATCTAAGGCAAAAGGAGAAAATGCAAAACATATAAAGTTGGAATTTTATTTTATGTTGTCTCTTATGTGTATGGAAAATATATTGTGGGTGAATGTAACACTCTCCACTTCCTCCTTTCTAGTCCTGTCTGCCACCCAGTCCAGGATCAAGTGCCAGTACAGAGAGCCATGTGTCTTCCCTGCTCAGGTTTTGTTTTTTTAACACTAGTAGACAGACATTTGTGAGCAACATATAATAGTGATTTACTAGCTTAAAATTATATGAATATTATTATGACATGCATGTCTTACTCTAAATTGCTCTATTTAGTCAGTAATAGATTTTAAAGATCTATGTATGTTGAAATATGGTTTACATTTATTCATTCTAACCAATGTTTTCAATCTGTACACAGAAGAGCACGTATTTATAAATTTTTCTGTTAGCCAATAATCAGTGTGTTTCACGGTTATTTTGTAATTACCAAGGATGCTATGGTACCCCTTCTAGCATTTCCTGTTGTAGTTCCTGAGCTATATAATTTTCTAACTGTTCCAGACCATTAATAGCTTTTAATAATGATGAATATTGTCAATTGTTTTGTTCAAAAGTAGAGCAGTGAGGGATGTCTCTTTCATGTCGCATTTTTGCAACCTTTGGCATTGCCAGGTGTTTTTATGACTATCATCTTAATAGGCTTGAAAGAACTTTATATCTCAATTTAAGTTGCTTTTTTGAAAATGCTTTAATGTTTCCAGTTTTGCAAATTACCAGTTCTTTTCTGAATTATTTCCTAAGTGCTACTGTGACAAAGCATCAAAAACATAACTACTTTTAAAATGACACAAACTTAATGCCTTACAGTTGTGACTATAAATGTAAATATTTTTCATCATAGTTGGCTTGTAAATAAGACCTCTGATATTATTTTCTAAGTTACTTATAGGTAAAATTGTCTCAATGTGATATATATGCAATTGAAGAGAAAACTTCTTTTTCATTTAAATCTATTCTAATTTTATATCGAAATGAAACCTTAAATGCATGTGCTGTATACTGGACTTAACTAGGTTCTTTCCACCTTTACCATGAATCTGAAAAATCAACTGAGGAAAGAATTAGAATTTGGCCAGCAATTTCCACATAACTTTGGGATTTTTAAATATTCTCCACATTTTCTACAAAAGAATACCATAGTTCCATTTAATTATATTACTAAACTGTTCCAAAGATTTGGGAATCTTAGAATTTTTACTCAGTACTTGAATAGATACAAATGACCTAGCTTTCAGCTCCCAGGTAAATATTTTCTTAGTCAAACTGATTTAATATTTTATGAATGTTCAAAAGTGTGTCTATTTAAGTTATTACCGATATAATTACATGCACTAGCCACAAATTATTTTATCATTGCAATATATTTCAAAGACACGGTAACCTTGCCCCTATGGAAATGGGGAAGCAGGGACATAGTGGGAGGAACAGCTGAAGATACTGTAAGCATGTCCAGGAAAGATGGAGTAGTATATAAGAAAGGTTAAGAAGAAATCACAAGAATTGACTTATGGGCAATCCCAAAAGTTCTAGTTCCTCCAGGTTTCTACACCTAAGAAATGAAGTAAAAAGACTGTGGGGAGACATGGATTCTAGACTTAGTTTATCTACATATCTGTGGGAAGACAAGAGCCCATACTGAAAATTCATTCAGATGTACCTTCTCTGTATATCAGATAGGGCCTCGGATTGAAGAGGGTGAGGGAATGGGGTGGAACAGGACAGCTCAGTGGAAATCTGTTTGTTTTCCTAATTCACAAATAGTGAAAGAACCTTTTGGTAAATGTCTCCAGGATTAGAATTTAATCATATTCCACTGAAGAAATGGTAACTCTGCAAAGGACAATTTATTACATCTACTCACAGCAATAATGTTAATGCATGATAAATATTAATAATGACTTTTTCCATGGTCTCCTGCCCAGGTTTAATTGCCTGACGGGACAGGCAATTTCCAAATGGACAGAAATGGTTCAAAAACTGTATGCTGTATGTGACAAGAGAGTTAGTTGGAGACAGCAGGCAGAAAAGAACTTGAAATATGATCCAATATAGAGGAAACCCAGATGCAGTGGGAAGAAGTGAGCTTTGATAAGGAAACATCAGCCAGAATTATAATGGACTGCAATTGCCTATGGAAAACATTGGCTTGATAAAGAAAAAGATGGAGGATCCCACTGAAGGAATGAGGGTAATGTGGGATGGAGAAGAAATGATCAGATTTGATCTTTATAGACGCCATTATGGCTCCAATCACAATCTGAATTGATCAGGCAGAAGGCTGGGTGAGAGACGATAGAGGATGTGGAAGGAAATGAATAGATTCATGAGCTCTCTGTAGAGAACCAGACTTAGACTGATGTTGATTCCAACTGTCCTTTCTGTGATGGTTCCTGCTTGCTAAATGCCAGGCCTTCTGTCACTGTGTTTCCTAGAGCTCACTTCATTCTCGGCAATCATGCCTATACTGCTGGCTTTTTAACCCAACTCTATTATTCAAAAGTATCTTGGGCCAATTGCCTAACTTTTCTATCCCTGTGTCTTAGCTAGGGTTTCTTTTGCTGTGAAGACACACCATGACCATGGCAACTCTTACAAAGGAAAGCATTTAATTGTAGTGGCTCACTTACAGTTCAGAGGTTTAGTCCATTATCATCCTGGTGGAATGCATACGGGCATGCAGACAGACATGGTGCTGTAAAAGAAGCTGAGAGTCCTATATCTAGACCCGAAGACAACGGGAAGTAGTCTGTTTACCACGCAGAGTGTAGCTTGAGCAAAGGGGAACTCAAAGCCCACCACCACAGTGACACACTTCCTCCAGCAAGGCCACAGCTACTCCAACAAAACCACATCCCCTAATAGTGCCATTCCCTATAAGCTTTTGGGGGACAATTACGTTCACCCTATATCTATAAGATGGGGGTTATTGCTTATCTTATTCTATAAAGATTTAGCTTTAAGACTGAAACTCAAACATAATCATGCTAGTAAAATGATATAAAACTCAATTATATTTTGGTAATATTGCTTCCATGTGTATCCTTTGCCAGAGTTCCCCCCAGTGTACACACACATACACTAATACATTACATAGAAGACAATGTAGAAGAAAATGTTGTGAACAGAAAGACTTGGGTTTTTCCTTATTTTTATTAGCATATATAGCTTGCACAAAATTAGGTTTTCTCTGTGTCACACATAGAGAGACACTAGTCCTCTCCCCATGAACAGTCTTTTTTTTTATCTACTTTCTGCATGTGAGCAAAAACTGAAATTAGTTCCTCTAAGTCTAGCTTATTTTGCTCAATGGAATAATCTCCAGTTCTACTTATTTTCCTATAAGTGACATTTCATTCTATTGTATGGCTCAATAATACTTTGCTCTATGTGCATAGCACATTCTTTTATCCAGTCATAGTTATGGACACATATGCTGATTTTATAACTTGACTTCTGTACATATTCTAAATATTCAAAGCTAGGTTCGCCATATATATAAATAAGAACATTTGGCATTTTTCTCTCTGGGCTCAGATTCTCTTACTCTGCATGATTTCTCCCCTGGTTCCATCCATTTACCTGCAAAATTTAGAATCTCATTTTTCATTGTAACTGGATACATTCTATCATATCTATGAGCAATATTTGCATATCTCTTGTTTCTACTATTTTGTGTTTCTACTATTGTCAAAAAATTCTAATAGTTTTCTCATTATTTTTTATTTTACGAGGTCTTGGTGGACAGCTTGGGTCTTATGATTCTTCACTACCATTTAGGGAAAAAAAAAGCAGACAAGAGTAACAAAGACCAGAAATTGCCAGAAAACTGGATATTAATTATAGGAAAAATCAGAAACACCCTCTTAACCATCAATAAAGTTAAACAAGGATATTAATAAGAGTTTAAAATTATTGAAGCTATAAACTGGCTTTTGGGAACCTATTGCCCATGCTGAGTTGCCTCACCCAACCTTGATGCAGGGAAAGGAATTTGGCCCTGCCTCAACTCTATATGCCATGCTTTGTTGACATCAATTGGAGGCCTGCCCCTTTCTGAACAGAAACAGAGGTGTAGTGAGTGGATGGGAGGTGAGCAGAGAGGAGTCAGGGGGAGGAAATGGGAGGAGATGAGGGAGGGGAAACTATGATTGGGATGTAAAATAAATGAAATTTTTAATGAATAAAAAAGATTAAAATGATTTTCAATAAATCTCAAAAAAACTAAAAAAAATACTGAAGATAAACATTTTAATAGTAAGTAAAAACTGGGCTAATGGGGAAAGGAAAATAAATGAAGAAACGGAAAGACAATTATCACATGTACTCACTCGTAAGTGGTTTTAAACATAAAGGAAAGAAAACCAGCCCACAAATCACAGTCTCAGAGAACCTAGACAACAATGAGGACCCTAAGAGACACTTACATAGATCTAATCTACATGGGAAGTAGAAAAAGACAAGATCTCCTGAGTAAACTGGAAGCATGGGGACCTTGGGAGAGGTTTGAAGGGGAGGGGAGAGGAAGGAAGGGAGCAGAGAAAAATGTAGAGCTCAATAAAAATTTTAAAAAGATGTAATACTACCATTAGGAATGAAAATACTGTATGACAATACATAAAGTACTGAAAATATGGCCTATAAGATAAAAGGATAAGACAATGGAAAGAAAGAAAGAAAGAAAGAAAGAAAGAAAGAAAGAAAGAAAGAAAGAAAGAAAGAAAGAAGGAAGGAAGGAAGGAAGGAAGGAAGGAAGGAAGAAAGAAAGAAAGAAAGAAAGAAAGAAAGAAAGAAAGAAAGAAAGAAAGAAAGAAAGAAAGGAAAAGAAACAAGCAAGGTAAGAGGAAAAGGATACGGAATGAAGATGTAAGAAATATTAGTAAGGAAAAATACAATAAGCACAGAAAAGACAAAAATAATACCACCAAACAACAACCCCCCCCAACATACACCCAAAACAATATTTTTTTTTCTTGCCAAGAAGAGATTGGATGTCCCCCGGCCTCAGGCTTATCTTCTGGCTTTGATTGCCCTTTGGCTAGGATATCTACTTAGTTCTCTGATTCCTGAACAAGTGAGACCAGAAATGGCTCTTTGCAGTCTGGACTCAGTCCAGTCCTCCACGCTGGGCTGAATTCCTTTGCAGAAGCTGCCCTCAAACTGTTCAACAGCTGAGCAGAAATCTCTCCAGTGCTCAGCACTCAGGCTGTGCTGTGGCTGTGCCCATCTGCTGCTTCCCTTCTTCAATTCAGTGGGCAGCTTGTACTTTCCACCCAAGTAATATGTCCATGAATCTGAGATCTCCTATCCCTAGGCTGGTCTCTCACCTGCAGCTCCCTGAAGATGTCCACCTGCCAACTTTCCTTTATCTTGTGGTCCATGTCCTACACTCTCTCCCAAGGCTTTGAGTCCAGATCACCACCAGTGTCCTGGGTCCTCAGTGGTTCTCAGAGTGGTCACTCACTAACCAGTAGAAGGAAAGGGGAATTAAAGTTTGGGAGTACAAAAATGCAGGGTCTTCTGTTTTATCTGCCCAAGAACTTTGATTTGGAATCCAAACCTTTTCCCAGTATGGTTGCTCTTTACCACCAGTAATGGAGCTAGAAAAGCACAGGTGTTCCGTTCTCCAGTGTCCTCCCGCCACTCGCTACACTTCTAAACTTAAGTTTTTGCAAAGTGCCAGCAGGTGGGCCTCTCTCTGTCCTCAAGACTTCCCTTCCCTCTCTTCTTGACAGTCCTTCTCTGGGGACAATTCCACCCACGCTCCATCATTTTGCTTAGTGATCCATGTTTGTTTGGCTCTATTGTTTTGTTTATAAATTTAACATTCAGAACTTCTAGATTTGGTCTGGCAGCTGTGTCTTGTTCACAGGTGTCCTCCTTTGTTGCAGCACAACATACCTGAGGTTTTGATTCAGATTTCTGGGGACACCTGAATGTGCCGGGTGTTTCTAATCTGCCACTTTCCAATGCCCCAAATGTCCTCATGTTCTACCTTACTAGATCTGAGACCATGAACAAGTCATAGACTCTTTAGGCCTTGAATTAACAAGTATTTATTATAAATAATTAAAGCTAACATTTTCTAAATAGAATCACACAATTTTGTTCTTTAAATAAATTTATTTATTTATTTATTTTACATCCCAACTGCAGATTCCCCTCCCTCCTCTCCTCCCAGTCCCTCACCCCCACCCCATGCTCTCTGTTCCCAACCCCCAATACACTCCTCCATTTCTGTTTAAGAAAGGGCAGGCCTCCCATGAGCATCAACAAAACATGGCATATCAATTTGCTGTAAGACTAAGCACATCCCCATGTCTTAAGGCTGGGCAAAGTGACCCACTATGGGTCACCATAAGCCAGTAAGAGTCAGAGACAACTCCTGTTCCCTTAATTATGAGTCTCACAAGAGGACCAAGCTACACAACTGTAATATGTATGCAGAGTGCCGAAGTCAGTTCCATGCAGAGTCCCTGACTGTTGGCTCAGTCTCTGTGAACCTCTCTGAGCCCAGGTTAGTTGATTCTGTGAGTTTTCTTGTGGTGTCCTTGAGCCCCCTGGATCCTACAATCTTTGTCCCCCTCTTCTGCAGGATTCCCCCAATTCCACCTAATGTTTGGCTGTGAGTCTACATCTGTCTCCATCAGTTGCTGGATGATGCCTCTCTGTTGAAAATTGGCCTAGGCACCAACCTGGTCACAGGAGATGGCCAGTTCAGGCTATAGATTCAATATTGCTAGAAGTCACACAATTTTAACTGGTTTACATGTCCTAACTTAGTTGGTCTCTATGGCAACCCAGCACAACAGCGTAAAGACACAAAGAAAGTGAGTAGTGCGTTTAAACCTTCAGAGGAAAGAAGCGGGGGAGTTGGAGTTCCACTCCAGAGCTCTGTTTCTGGAGCTCACACCTCTTCGGTCTCTTTTAGCATTATTTGCTAATGAGCATTTTATCTTTGTTTAAAAGAATATGTTGGAGGCTTTGGAGATGACTTAGTGGGTAAAAGAGCTTGCTCTTCAAGCACAAGGAACTGAGTTCAAATACCCAGCTCACTCACACACACACACAAAAAAAACCTACACATGTGGCACACAGGTGGATCTGAGAGTTCACTGGCCAGCTTAGGTGCAAAAGGTAGAGAATGATAAAGGAAAACACCAGACACTCTGTTCTGACTTCCACAGGCACACATATGGGTGTGCAAACAAGCACACTCGCATGCAGCACGTACTCGTGCGCGCGCGCACCATACACACACAAAGTTAAATTTAATTGAAATTTTAAAAGAGTGGATTGTTTGTATTCTCTGTTTTTATCCTTAGCTCTGTTTGATAATTTGACAGCATTTATATTCATCTAATTAATTTCCTTGGACTAATCTCCCTATCAATATTTCAGAGTTGGGCAAACACTGCAAAGACATGCAGTGAGTCATTCCTTCCTGTTTTCTAATCGCTTACTGCTCAGTGACTTCAAACATTTCTCTAGGGAGCCTTGTTCCCCATTTTCAGACCCCAGTGACTCTTTGAATGAATGTCATTTCTAAGTTAATTCTCTCAATGCCCTTTAGCATTGGTGCTATTATTGGTGCGCATTGGGTTTATTTGGCCCCTCCTACATGTTTTTTAAATATAATCACATGTCACTTCAGCCAGCAGCCCTTCATCTTGGTAATCCACATTTCACATTCCCTGCTCTGAAAGCTAGTGGTAAATTGAAAAAGCCAGCTTCTACCTAATGAGTGTTTCGCTTGGTAAATAGCTTTATTCGGCCAAACATAAATGAAAGCACTTTCAATTCAGTCTTCTCCAAACACTTCAGCACCCCCACTCTCTCCCTCTCTTCCTCTCTCTTCTTTTATATTCTTTCCTGTTCATCAAGAATCAAGGACCAAAGAAATCTTCCCCAAAACTAAATAAGCACCCCCCTAAAGACTCAAAATAGTGTTCACCCACAAAGCCCTTCCAATTGAGCATCATCGAGAAAGTAAGAAACAAAATGTATTCAGTTATTTCACAAATAATAAAAATGTTTAACCCAGTATTTTTTTTTTACTGTGGGGTGATCTAGTAGACAAAGGGATATTAAGAGCATTTGCAGAGATGTTTTAATTGTCATTACTGTATAGAAGGGTGTAACAAAGAGAGTGTTGGGAGTTCTTTCAGGGATTGCTGAGTTCATTGCCTGGCACAAAGAACTGAACATTCAGGAGAGACAGAAAACCAAGATAAAGAAAACGGGAAAGTAACAGATTTATCCATGCCCAAGGGGAGAGGCCTAAACACAAAATTCACTCACATGGTTGCTGGCTAGGGTATTTCATTGGGTTCTCCATTTTTTTTTCTCTTCTTGGTCCTATTAAGATAGATGCCTCCATGCCTTCCTGATGTTCCTCTTCACAATGTCTTCTGGGAACAAGAAACTCCCACCTCAAAGAGCCTGATTTTGCTTTCTATGGCCCTCTAACACAGTGGTTCTCAACCTGTGGGTCATGGCCCCCTAGATCACATATCAGATATCTACATTATGATTTATAGCAGTGACAAAATTACAGTTATGAAGTGGCAACAAAAATAATTTTGTGGTTGCAAGTCATCACAATATGAGGAACTGTATTAAAGGGTCCCAGCATTAGGAAGGTTGAGAACCACTGCTCTCCCTCCTTTTCAACTGGAATCTAGTGGGAAGAAGCCAGACATGCTACTAAACAATCACAGTGCATGACACAACTCTCGCACCTCCACACAGCACTGCTACATCTATGCAGGAACAAATTCTAAGCCTACTGTGTCAACAGTTCCAAACTCAGAGGCCTCTTCAAACCTATATTTGCATAACTCAGTCCTAAAATGTGATCTTCTAACAATCACATAACATTGGAGCCTGCAGACAACTTTGGTGTTCCTAGAGTACCCTCATATTTCATTTATTCTTTAAACAAAGGCTTGCATACTACCAGAACAGAAAGACAGATGAGGCCAAACATTATGTAGCCAGTGAGATCAGCCCCCCACAGTCTTCTTTTAACTGTTTCTAAAATTCTTCATCATTTTTCAAAACAAATATTTCAACTCGATAAAGCGAGCCAATTTTTTTTTTCCTTGTGGTTTAATTTCCTGTTCTCAGAATTTCAAGTTCCTAAGAGGCAGTATCATCTGATCTCGCTTTTGGCTTGATTTGTATTCCTATGAAAGGATATGTCATATCAGCCCTCTTAAGTTTCTAAACGAGAGCATGTTCTGACATAGAACACAGTAAGGCTGTACCGCCAGATGAGATCCAAATCTGAACAGAAGAGATAAACTGTACTGAAAAGGGTTTTGTCTCTTCAGTTACCATACAAACATTGTTATTTATTCTTATCAACCTCATTTCCACAATGAGTTGCCCTTGGAAGAAAATGGTGCCCCCATCAGTTACTGACAATCACCCTTTTCTCAACCCAGCCTAATGGCCATTCTTTGTTTGACTCCGTGCCACCAAGGACCATTGGCTCATCCCAAAATCAGTCCTCTCAGATCCTCTCCTGTTTTCATTTGGTAAATTTAGAATATTATAAAGAACCCTACGACTGCTCTCTGGGACAATATCCAGGAGCCACTTTGCCTTAATGAAGTCATTGATTTTAATGTAGTATGTGGCATCCTGACAAAAATGGAAAACTGCTCAGATTCATTTGTCCCAAATTCTACTCCTAATTAAAACAACAGCTCTACAACCAAAGAACTCTTTTGAAGGCCCTGATTAGAACATGGTTGTTGGGAGCTGTGAACCCCCCAGATCCTGAATTTCTGGTAAACAACTTGTAATGCTTGCAGCTGCTCTGAGCATGAGCTCTTCAGGAGTTCCTGATGGCAGGGGAGTGGTTTCTTGTGGGTTTGGCTGGGGCATGGCTATCCCTATATAAGCTGCCCCTGAACACATCCCTGTTTCGAGGATGACCCGTGTCTCTGTCTGTGTGTCTTTGTATGCTTCAATCTCCAGCCCCTTGCCCGGTTCATGACCCATATGGCAGCGCAAAGAGCGCAGACAGGCGTGGTGTGCTACACACAGTACTCCAAGGTCAACCTCCCCCACTGCTTTCCATTACTGTTAGGACAAATTCCCAACTCTCCTTTGCACTTGTGATCCTATCTTCTAATCCTCACCTGCTCAACACACTCATAAACTCCCCTTCCCTTGAGTTCTCTGCCCTCACTTCTCTTCTGACTCTCTTTAAGTCCACTCCCTTCTTTCTGGAAAGCTCTTGCTGCCCACACTTGCCTCCTTGCTTTACTAAACGAATTTCTTTTCATCTTCCATGTCTTGGTTTTGCCATATTTTCTCAAAGAAGTCTTTTCTGATCCGTAGAAGTATGAATGTGGGGGGCAGGAAAGAAATTGGATCCAAGATGACTATCACCATGTTTCTCTTCTATGTATATATGCGTGTGTGTGTGTGTGTGTGTGTGTGTCTGTGTCTGTGTCTGTGTGTGCATGTGTATCAAATTGTCTCAGTTCCTTGATTCTGGACAATTTAAACAAAGTCCTCACTCCTTCCACCCTCATTAGGGTACTGAGCATGAGCCTAAGCCTCCCAAAGAGCCCTCTCTTACAGGAAAACACTCCATAGTTCTTCCAGAAAAATACTACGCCTGGCAGCAACAAGCTTAATAGCCCTGTTTGTCTGAACACAGTTTAAAGGTTTAGTCCATTGTCATCATGGCAGGACATGGCATCATGCAGGCAGACATGGTGCTGGAGAAGGACCTGAGACTTCTACATCTTAATCTGAAGGCACTTGGACGTGACAGTGAGCCAGTAAGTCTGGTGTAAGCATCTGAGACCTCAAAACCTGCCCCCAGTGATAAACCTCGCCCAAAAAAGTCATACCTTCCAAAAGTGCCAGTCCCTATGACACTATGGGGCCATTTCTATTCAAACTACCACATCCAGACTACACAATGTATAGCTAGCTACTAGACAAGTATAGTCAATGGGAAAGCATAGTCTTCCTTGTCAATAAATTCTAAATAGTCACCAACATATTTCGAGTGACAGAATTTAATTTCCTATCAGTTCTTAGGCTTCGAAAGAAGAAAAGGCAAGGTATGATGTCTTAAGCACTCTTTCAAGAGTACCTCCTTACCAGACTCAATCCTGCATAGTGCAAGCAAACTTAGTTCTTTTGGGAGCCTAGAGATCCATTCCTAAGAATCAATATGGCCCAAATCCCTCCTTCATTTGCTTTCATATTTTCCCAATTAGTGTTGCATGAGGGGTTTTGTGTGGATGCATTCATTTGTGTCACTGGAAAATATGAATGGGGAGTAAATCCTCACCTCTATACCATTTTCTAGATTCTAGCAAAGTCATACCCTGCCATCTTACTAAATCACATGCGTATCGTTGAAGAAAAATGATTCATCATCATGTTATCAGTAATTGGTGTGTTTTCTTTAAATAACTTATTTGGAAAAAATGGATACTTACTCGGTGTCAGCCAGAGTGTCAGGTAAGAAATATTAAACCCTATTGAACTATTTCCCCAGGTAGTCCACCAAAATAGCTCTCAAAGCAGTAACCTACTTTTTCAGCATAGTCTGGCTTTCTAGTTTCATAAATCAAGATGACTGTGTTTTAGATAAATGAGGAAGAAGATGGGGGACTGATGTGCTTTCCGTGTTTATGAAAATGATGGTACCCTCTAAGCTCTGGGTTTCTCACTGATTGTTCTGTCCATTCCTAATTTAAATTTGTTTATGTATACAAATATGAAAGACATTATAGATATTTTTCTAATTCCCCTCCCTCTTGTGTATATGGTCTACTCGAAACTCCTCACTCTTTTGAACTCAGGGGGGCCGTGATCCTTGCTTGGTGGTTTGAATAGGAATGATCCCTATAGGCTCATGTGTTTGAATGCTTGGCCTATTAAAAAGTGGCACTATTAGGAGGTATGGCCTTGTTGGAAGAAATGTGTCACTGTGGAGGTGGGCTTTGAATTGTTATATCCTCAAGCTAGACCTAGTGTGACAGTCTGTGGTTCAAGATAGGGAGCTCTCAGCTCCTTCTCCAGCACCATGTCTGGCTGTGCGCCACCATGCTTCTTGCCATGATGATAATGGACTAAATCTCTGAACTGTAAGCCAGCCCCACCTAAATGTTTTTCTTTGTAAAAGTTGCCATGGTCATGGTGTCTCTTCACAGCAATAGAAGCCCAAACAAAGACAAAGGGGGTGTCTATTAATTCCTTCCAGAAGAAAGACTTTAAATTGTCACTATGAGAGCTGGGTGTAGTGGTGCATGCCTGTTACCACAGCACTGGGGCGGTAGAGAGGTTGAGGGGCATCTAGGTTGTTCCCAGGTTCTGGCTATTACAAATAATGCTGCTATGAACATAGCTGAGCACATGTCCTTGTGGTATGATTGAGAATCCTTTGGGCATATACCTAACAGTGGTATTGCTGCATCTTGAGGTAGATTGCTTCCTAATTTTCTGAGAAATTGCCATACTGATTCCCAAAACAGCTGTAGAATTAAAAGAATAAAAATGGCAATTTTACCAAGAGCAATATACCGATTCAATGCAATCCATATGAAAATCCCAGCAAAATTCTTCACAAACCTCGAAAGAAGACTACTCAACTTCATATAGAAAAACAAAAAAAGTCAGGATAGCCAAAGCAATCCTGTACAATAAAGGAACTTCTGGAGGCAATACAATCCCTAACTTTAAACTCTACTATAGAGCTACAGTAATGAAACAGCCTGGTATTGGCATAAAAACAGACAGGAGGACCAATGGAACTAAATCAAAGACCTGGATATCAGTCCACGTACCTACAAACACCTGATTTTTGACAAAGAAACTAAAAATATCAATTGGAAAAAAAGTGTCTTCAAGAAATGGTGCTGGCATAATTGGATATCAACATGTAAAAGAATGAAAATAGATCCATATCTATCTCCTTGCACAAAACTCAAGTCCAAATGGATGAAAGACCTCAACATTAAAACCAACCACACTGAACCTCATAGAAGAGAAAGTGGGAAGTTCTCTTGAACACATTGACATAGGAGACCACTTCCTAAATAGAACCCCAGTAGCACAGTAGCAAAATGGAGTAGTACTCCCCAGTGATGGCCCATCAATTTGAGCACCTTTCCATCCACAGAAATATTTGTTTACAAGAGTTGTTTGTTTGTTTTTTCAAGACAGGGCTTCTCTGTGTAACAGCCCTAGCTATCCTGAAACTAGCTCTGTAGAACAGGATTGTTTACAAGAGTTAATGACATCAGGAGATAGATCACACAGTCCATCTCAGAAGCTTGAGCACTGCTTCCCAATAAAATTATAAGGTTAACTGCAATGGAATTTCAAATTGTAGTCACACTGAAATCTGAAAAAGCAAGCATGTGAAGTTTAGTAGTACATATTAGAAAAGTCAATGTATCCCAAAGGTTACCCTGTGAACATCTAATCTGCATAAACGTCATCAATAAGATATTTGGCTTTCTTCTTCTTCACTTCTTCCTCACTTCTGAAATATCTTTTGGCCTTTCAGCACATCTTAATTTGGGCTGCTCACATTTCAAGTGCTCCAGAGCTACCCGGGGCTAGTAGGCACTGCACTGGGCAGGTCAGTGTTATGCTGTGGCACTCTGGAATGTAAATGTTTATTAACAGCATTAGAGAAAAATTCAGCATGGGTGTTTTTTTTTCAATTCCAGTTGTCATAAGAAAGCCTGGATCTTCCTGGAAATAATTTTATGGCTCTTTTTTGCTAATTGCGTGTACACAATTCCCTCTCGGTTTTCACCCTCATTATACAGTATAGCTTCTTTTCCTGATCTACATAGCCAAAAGTTAGAAGTGCCTTCTTAAAGCCAACTGTTAATCCATTCAAAAGACAGATTAAACATTTTTTTTTAATTTGGTGCCAGCTGCATATATATTTCTCCACATGGCTGAGTTACATTTCAGGCAAATATCAGGCCCCAGTTCACACAGGGCTTTTTATCGCTCCTGGGACAGCATTGGGGTTGGGGCAAGCATCTGATTGCTTTCCTTTATTCAGTCCCCAAGAGCATTATGAGAAGGAAATAACACATACACACACACACACACACACACAGAGAGAGAGAGAGAGAGAGAGAGAGAGAGAGAGAGAGAGAGAGAGAGAGAGAGCAATTTATTTTAAATCTCTGAAGCATCCACCATTTCACGATCTCTTCTGCCAGCATTTCTGCCAACACTAATCTCCCAACTCCAGCAGTATCACAGCTTAGAGACTGGAATTTTAAATAAGGAAGGATACCCTTCCTCAGCAGAGCATCGAACAGACTAACAGACTGGGACAATAAGATGTGCACAGCAACAACTGGGAGTTCCCTAGTGCTGCCTGACTTAGATGACAAACAGCAGAGAACAGCAGTTAAAGGTTCAGCCAGAAGCCTTTAGTGTTAATACGGCAAAGGCCATCTTACCGAATTGTAGGATCTTGGGAGAGTCTCCTAATCTCCCTACCTTCCCCCGCCCCGCTTCATCTCAATACAGTGACCATAACTCCCACTCCACAACTCTACCAGGAAGATTTAAGGATATCATGGTGCATAAAGATTTGTTACAACCTCCAAGCAAGTTACATGGATAAAAATTGTTAAAATTTATAATGAAGTAACTATCTCCATGTTTATGAGCCAATGCTAGATCTGCCATTTGCTAGGTTTGAGACCACTGAACATGTTTCTTATTTCTCTAAGACTCACTTTCCATGACTAATCTGATAGGGACAAGGTCTTAGCTGATAAAGTAGTCATTAGAATCAATGTGGCAGTATATGTATTTTACACAGCATAAGGCACACAGTGGTCATTTTATGAATTTCAGCCTGTGAACTATTACGATGACAATATTTCCAGGATGAGTCTTGTTTGCAGTTCAAGCTTAATCTGGAACTATGCAGCCCAGACTGGCCTCAAATCCTCCTACCTCCTACCTCAGTCACTTATTTTGAAAAGATCTTACTATGACACTGGAGGAGAACACGGGACCTTTAAGACAGTCTGCTTGGGAAGGCACACACAGTACACTGCCCACAAGTCCGCAGCAGCAGTGCAGTGGAGCTGACCTGCCCCATTTGTGGCTGCTGTCTTCTTCTTCTTCTTCTTCTTCTTCTTCTTCTTCTTCTTCTTCTTCTTCTTCTTCTTCTTCTTCTTCTTCTTCTTCTTCTTCTTCTTCTTCTTCTATTTGTCTCTTTCACACTGCTCAGGGTGCTTTCCAGCCTGAGCCCTTAGCTTCCATCGTTCTCACGCCTTCCCCACTTCCCACCTGACCCTCACTGGCCATTCACATACCACAAGCCTTGGGATCTTCCTATTGGTCACTTTATTTACAAAATGATGTTTTAACAAAGCAAAAGAGGGAGGGTTTTATTATCTAGACATTAGAAAAGCAAAGAGGCTACAGGGCCAGAGAAATCTTGGTTCTTTGACTCATATTAAATTATGTACAACAGAGGAGAAGGGGATTAGCTGTGGCAAGCTATTTGAAATCAATCTACATGATGTTCCCTGGTTTTTGTTGCCCCCAGACTCTCAGAAAACCCCTCAATGCTGTTAGCCGTGAAAACGCCTCTGGCAGAGGAGCAGCTTGTGAGAGGACAGTGACAGCAGGATGTGTTTGAAAGGCCTGATGAAAGGCAGGCTCCTCCAAACAGAGGCCTTCCCCTGGGAAATTAGGGATAGCAAGCTCGGGAGCACACTCCATATGCCCTGTCCGCCATCATCAGCCACAACCACCTGTGACAAAATGTCCCCACCTTCAAATGCGCCTCAGGTCAGGCTTTCCCATGCTGTCATTTTATCCATGTCTCTTCACTTGTACTCTCATTTTTGCTTTCTCTTCCCCTACACTGTCTTCATTTAATTATTCATTTGATAAATATAGCCCTAGCATTGTGTGATTCAAAGTTGTCTTCCCTTTTCCAAATAGCTGTCCTGGTCTGCCTTAATCATAATCATGATGCTATAGTGATTAAAAATACATGTACCATATGCACTTTCTCAACTCTGGTGGATAGGTGGGCCTCTCATGGATGGACACAGGGACTTGAAACCGTGATGTTCTCTGGTTGTTTTAAAAAACACAATGTGTGTGGATGGCATACATTGTACTCACTAGCCATAGATTTTTCTTATACATAGTCTGTCTTTCTCCTAGAGAAAAATTATTTCCGATCAACACTTCCAACACATCGGCTGATCCCTCATACCCGAGCCATTAGACAAGCTACCACTAGCTGCTTTAACAGCTACATACAAGCCCCCAATTGGGCAGCTTAACACAGTAATGGCTTACTTCTCGCATAATGCTTTAGTGTATGCAACTGTTCTCAAAGTGCTGATTGCAGAACCAGCTAGCTTTCCACGTATGGCTGCACCACCTTCAACATATCACCTCCCTCCAGGCATTCTTGAAGAATGCCCAGCAGTTCAGCCTGCAAGAAGGCAAAGCGCACGACGGACTGCTGTGCAGGTTTTCATGTGTCAGGACTGAGTAAGGCCATTTACTCTTCTGTCTACTTTCCCCTGGTCATCTGAGGAGACACCGCCACAGTGAACCTCAAAGAATATTTGTGTTCATTTCATGATGTTCTCAGCGAGCAATGGTTTTGCCTATTTTATATTTTTCACTGATAAACCAAGTCAGGAACCTGAAAGTAACACATACAGATTCTAAGAGTAACACATACAGAGCTTGTCAGTAACAAAAGCAGTATGCCTTTTGAGTTTGTCAAGTGACCACAAAAAAACCCGAGCATATCTTTCTTGCTGTTGAGAAACAAGGATGTTGTTTCTGCTGTGGTTTTGCTTTAGAGATCAGAGATTTAAAAAAAAAAAGTCTATGCCTCATACAACTCATTCAAAAAGTCATTCTCAAGCCCCAGACAATAGTGGCCATGAGCCTGTAAATGTGGTTCTCAACCTGTGGGTCATAACCCATTTGGCAAATCTTTTATCCAAAACTATTCATATTATAAATCATTACCATACCAATACTACAATTATGAGTAGCAACAAAAGTAATTCTATGGTTAGGCATCACCACAACATGAGAAACTGTATTAAAGTGTTGCAGCATTAAGGAGGATAAGAACCACTGCAGTGGAAGGAGCCAAAAACTTAAAAATCTCATTGATCAGAACAAGACAAGGTTGTCCACTCTCTTCATATCTATTCAATATAGTTCTTCAGGTTCTAGCTAGAACAATTAGACAACAAAAGGAGATCAGGGGGATACAAATCGGAAAAGAAGTCAGACTCTCACTATTTGCTGATGATATGATAGTTTACATAAGTGACCCCAAAAATTCTACAAAAAAAAACTTCTTCAGCTCATAAACACCTTCAATAATGTAGCCAGATACAAGATTGACTCAAAATAAATCAGTAGCCCTCCTTTATACAGATTAAAAATGGGCTGAGAAAGAAATCAGAGGAACATCATCCTTCACGATAGCCAGTAACAGCATAAACTATCTCAGAGTAACTCTAACCAAACAAGTGGAAGACCTATATGACAAGAACTTTAAATCTTGTTTAAAAAAAATTGAAGAAGACACTAGAAAATGGAAAGAGCTTGCATGCTCTTGGGTAGGTAGAATTAACATATTCTAAAAGGCAGTCTTACCAAAAGCAATCCACAGATTCAATGCAATCGCCATCAAAATCCCAGCAAAATTCTTCACAGACCTCGAAAGAACAATAATCAACTTTATATGGGAAAACAAAAAAGTCAGGATAGCCAAAACAATCCTGGGCAATAAAAGAACTTCTGGAGGCATCACAATCCCTAACTTTAAACTCTATTATAAAGCTACAGTAATGAAAACAGCCTGGTATTAGCATAAAAACAAACAGGAGGACCAATGGAACAGAATCAAAGACCCGGATATCAATCCACATACATATGAACACCTGATTTCCTATTTTAAAAAAAAAGGAAAAATATCAAATGAAAAAAGCATATTCAACAAATGGTGCTGGTATAACTGGATATCAACATGTAAAAGAATGAAAATAGACCCATATCTATCGCCATGCACCAAATAATTGTGACCTTCTGAAACTGAGAAGCTTCTGCAAATCGAAGGACATGGTCAATAAGACAAAAGGCAGCCTACTGAATAGTAGAAGATCTTCACCAACCCCACATCAGAGAAAGGACTGATCTCCAAAATATACAAGGAACTCAAGAAATTGGCCATCAAAAAAAACCAAATAATCCAATAAAAAAATGGGGTACAGACCTAAACAGATGAATCTAAAATGGCTGAAAGACAATTAAGGAAATGTTCAACATCCTTAGTCATCAGAGAAATGCAAATCAAAACAACTCTGAGATTCCATCTTATACCTGTAAGAATGGCCAAGATCAAAAACACTGATGACAACTTATGCTGGAGAGGTTGTGGGGAAAAGGGAACACTTCTGCATTGCTGGTGGGAATGCAAGCTGGTACTGCCCCTTTGGATGTCAGTGTGGCAATTTCTCAGAAAATTTGAAAACAACCTTCCTCAAGACCCAGTAATACCACTTTTGGGTATATAACCAAAGGATGCTCAATCATACCACAAGGACATGTGCTCAACTATGTTCATAGCAGCATTGTTTGTCATAGCCAGAGGCTGAAAATAACCTAAATGTTCCTTGACCGAAAAATGTATAAAGACAATGTGGTACATTTACACAATGAAGTACTACACAGCAGAAAAAGAATGACATCTTGAAATTTGCAGGCAAATGGATGGAGCTAGAAAACATCATATTGAGTGAGGTAACCCAGACCCAGAAAGACAAATGTCATATGTACTCACTCATAAGTGGCTTTTAGACATAAAGCAAAGAAAACCAGCCTACAATTCACAATCCCAGAGAACTTAGACAACAATGAGGACACCAAGAGAGACATACAAGGATCTTTTCTACATGGGAAGTAGAAAAAGACAAGATCTCCTAAGTAAGTTGGGAGCATGGGGACCATGGGAGAGGGGAGAAGGGGAGGGAAGGGAAAGGGAGTGAAGAAAAATATGTAGCTCAATAAAAACAATAAAAAAATCTCATTGATCGATAGACTGGAGAGACGGTATCTGTCCCCTTGCAAAGTACTGGATGATCTTGTTTCTGTGATGTAGAAGCATAGATGGACATGTTTATGGTACAAGTTGTGGTGGGTCATCTCTACACAATGTGGAAACAGATGGATGTGTATGTGTTTCCATACTGTCAGGAGTTATTGAAAAAGCAATACATTTACAACCTTTAAAATTTTTCATTGATGATCAATATATAATCCATCACAGGAACTGAGGAGATGGCTCAGTTGCTAAAGTGCTTGCCACACAAGCATGAGGACCTGAATTTGGATCCCTAATAAAAGCTGAGCATACTAAGATGTGCCTGGAATCCTGTGGCTAAATAGACAGAGATAGGAAGATCCCTGGAGCTCACTGGATAGCTAGTCTAACCAAATCAGTAAGTTTCAGGTTCACTGAGAGAGGCTATCTCAAAAAAAAAAAAAACCAAGGTGAAAAAGTAATTAAGGAAGACATCCCACACTGTCTTCTGGCTTCCACATGCTCACATACATACATGTACACACAGACACACACACTCACAAACACACATACAATACACACAAAACACATGGTATGCATATATGAAAATACCATAATGAAACCTATTATTATATATAATTAACATAGGCTAATAAAAAATAAAATAGTCTTTTCCAAAGAAAAATCTTTATTGACTTGTAGTGTCTGGTGTTTACATGACCCTTGTCACAGTTTATAAACAAACCAATCTATTATCTCTCTATCCCTTGCCTCTACAGATTACTGAGACTATTCCAGATAGCAAAGGTGAGACACAGCCTTATTATGATGCCTTTCAGAGAAGATTTTTAAAATAAATTGCCAGGTGAAAACATGGCCATCATTATCACACATGCTAGAAGGAATATTCCTGATAGAGAAAAGAATTTAAGTAAGGTATGGTCACCAAAAGTAGCCTTAACAATCAAGGGTTCATTACACTGGTAAAGTTCACGTAGCAGATCCAAAGCTCAGAACCTTGAAGACTGTGGTAAAGTAATTCTGAAAAGTTCAAGTTCATCATCTTATTCTCTTCCTCCTGGAGCTGTAAAAGGACTAGCAGAGAAGGGAGATATTGGTACTGGACAGTGAAGTTAAATGGATAGCTAGGGAGACAGACAGACAGACAGACAGACAGACAGACAGACAGACAGACACAGATAAGAGGAAGGAGACTGAACATAGCAGCACGGGTCAGTTATCCCAGCAGTCAAGAAGCAGAGACAAAAGAAACATGAGTTTGAATCCATTCTAAGCTATGCACCAAGGTCAGCCTGCGTTACATATAGTACCAAAGAGACTTTGTTTCAAACCAAACAAATACCAGAAAGCAAAAAGCATGGGAAAGGGCTTGTCCCTCATGACTTAATCATGAGATGGCTCATTGGTAACAATGACAAGGTAATAAGGTGCTGTTGTTTGGTAATACAAAAGCTGGAGTCTTCTGGGAAGAATATGTTAATATTTAACTGGACTCAAAGAGATGTGATAACTTGATTTTGCCAAGTAACAGTGGAAAATACTGTTTATTTAAACCTGATCTTTGGTGCATATGTGTACAAATTAGCAAATCATGCTCCACAGTTATACTTCTGCTGGAAATTCAGAAAAAAAAACAAAACATTAAATCCCCAACCACACTCTAACCAGCATTGCCAGCAACTCAATTCCTTGGTCAGTCTCTGGTTCAAGACTTAATAGTCTTTTGCTTTAAAGCTATCAGAGCAAAAAATGCAACATAATGTCCACTTATATAGTAATACTTAGATTTGCAAAGAAACCCACTGTTTATCTAAGCACCTTCATTTTACTTAGCATAATGGCT
This sequence comes from Ondatra zibethicus, assembly GCA_004026605.1. Classification (NCBI taxonomy): domain Eukaryota; kingdom Metazoa; phylum Chordata; class Mammalia; order Rodentia; family Cricetidae; genus Ondatra; species Ondatra zibethicus. The sequence continues at coordinate 67,916 of PVIU01010192.1, forward strand.
GAGATTCGAGTCACAAAAGGCAAGTTAGGTGTGGTGGTGCACGTCTGTCATTCCAGCGTCTAGGAAACTACAATGGAAGGATCAAGAGTTTGAGGCCAGCCTGGGCCTGGGCTATATAGCAAGTGCTGAGAGAGCAGGGGAAGAGAGGAGGAGAGAAAGAGAGGGGGGAGGAGACAGATAGAGATGGGAAAGGACAAAGTATGAAAAGCAAGGCTTTACCTTCTTAATAATCTTTGTCATTATCAACATCAGTCATCCACAACAATTTCTCCATTTTATACGCATATTGGTCCTTACAAACCTTTTGCAGAAAATTTCTATTTGATATTCTCCACTTCATTCTATACTCTAAAAATCATATTGATATTTCAAGTTCTATTTAAACTTTGTCTATTCTTTAAGCCTGGCTATCCCTCAAAGAGCATTTGATAGTATCTGAATACTTGCTTATTTCTTTGTAAGCTTCTTGAATTCCTTCACTGAAATATAATAATGTACATTGTGGAATATTACTTTAACTATGTAAAAGTGTGTTGCATTTGTTTATGCGGCATTTGTTTAATGATGTAAAGATATGTTGCTTTGCCTGCCTAAGACACCTGACTGATCTAATAAAAAGCTGAACAGTCAATAGCTAGGCAGTAGAGGGATAGGTGGGGCTAATGGGCAGAAAGAATAATTAGAAGGAGGAATCTAGGCTCAGGAAAGAAGAGAATGAGGAGAGAACAAGGGAGAAAGAGAAGGAGACACCCAGGGCCAGTCAGCCAAGCATTCACCAGATAGATATGAAAGAAGCAGGAAAAGTAAGACTTACAGAATGAAAGAAAGGCAAAAAGCCTCAAGGCAAAACAGAGATGAAGAGAAGCACGTTAATTTAAGTTATAAGTGCTAACGGGACAAGCATAAGATCAGGCTGAGCATTCATAATTAGTAATAAGTCTCCATGGCATGATTTGGGAGATAGTTCATGGCCCCAAGGAAAGCCTGCTACAAATATGTGGCAGCATAGATAGATGTTTGGCTGGATGAGTAGGTTGGTGGACAGATGGATGGGAAACTAGATGGTAAGAAGAGTGCCTGGATGGGATGGAGCTGTAGAAGGGTACAAAGATAGTATAATATCACACAGTCAAATAATTAGACTGGAAACTACCCTGGGTATGGATTGCAGCTGCGCCATTCACTTGCTGTGTGACCTTCATTAAATTATTCAGTTGCACAAGTCCAGATTCCTCAACTGTATAATGGAGCTGACAATATAGTCTTCCAGATAAATGATTAGGATTCAATGAATTGATTCAATCTTTTATTTTGATAGTGAATAAAAATTAAAACCTATGTTTGGATTTTTTTAATCCACCATTCTAAAAGCATTATGGGAAGTCATCCATATCTGTATAGCTTTCAAACACAATCATTAGGCTGAGTCCTTTGAAGCAGTGACTGTTCTAACAAGAGAACTGCTTTGTGCAGTGATTAAATATAATCAGTGGTGGTTTTGTAAATGCGGATAAATGACAACTTGTTAGGTTAAGCTCATAGCAGACAAAAAAAAATACCAAAACTAAATAAGATTCCCCACCATTACCGACTCTCTTCGCTTTTCTCCTAAAACATCCTCACAAATACCAGGAATAATATGCTTGTGAAAAATGAACAATTCCTTTGCTCCCAAGAACTACTAGACTGGGTTAACATGAAACAAGCATTAAAAATTTTCTTGTTCTACCTTAAATCTGACTTTAAACATCACAGATATAGGCACTCTAGGTAGGACTTGTGTAGGGACATTTGGGAGTGGCACTGTTATCCAGAGCACCATCACAGGTGAGTGTTCTCAGGAGACAGGGTCTGGAGTAGAATGTAGTGCTGGCGACTCCAGTACTCTCCCCTTCTGGAAAGCTGGTCAGCAGGTGGATACAAAGATGTCCTAGGAAAGTAATTACCACCTGCCTCCATCTGTACAGTGAAAAGTGTTGCTTAGTGATGAAACCAGGATGGCTGACTTTGATGAGCTTATCAGGAAGGGGTGTCTTATCTTGATTTCTCCAAAGCCTGAGACTGGGGCACTGAATCTGAGAGTCAGTGCAAAAGTATGAATAAGTAGAAATAATGGGAAAGGAGGAAAAGTCAATCTCAGTGTGCTAAGTCAGGACTCCATTCCACCAGAGAAGAGAAAAAACTCTTCCTCTACTCAAGGTGTGTGTGTGTGTGTGTGCGAGTGCACGTCTACTTTGCTTTGTTCATTTTGAAGTTGGTTCTTGGAGATACTTAGATTTATATGGTGTGGGACAATTGTCTATATTCTGTCAATTATGTTTTAAATAAACGCTGATTGGCCAGTAGTCAGGCAGGAAGCATAGACAGGACAACCACACAGGAAGTAGAGGCGGGGCAATGAGAACAGGAAAATTCTGGGAAGAAGGAAGCTCTTTCCCCAGTCCTGTCCAGACACCTAAGAAGGAAGATGTGACCTGCCCCACGGAAAAAGGTACCGAACCACGTGGCTAACATAAAGAAGAATAATGGGCTATATAAGTTATAAGAGTTAATAAGAAGCCTGAGCTAATGGACCAATCGGTTTATAACTTATCGAGACCTCTGTGTGATTTTCTTTGGGGCTAAATGGCTGTGGGAACTGGGCAGGACAGAAACCCCAACAAGCAGGCCCTTATGTTACATTTATATACAATCTGTACTTATACAAGGAATAATTGTTCTTCAAAGGTATCAGAAGATGATACGGGGCTAGGGATGTGACTCATTCAAAGAACATTTGGCCATGAAAGCATAATGATCCGAGTTTGATCACCAGAACCTATATAAAAAAAAAGTAGGGTAATAGTGGCATGCACTTCTAATCCAAGTACTGAAGAGACAGAAACAACAGTGAGGCTTGCTGGCCACCTAGCCTAGGACATTTGGCGATAGCCTCAGGGAAGTGAAAGACCCAGTATCAGAATAACAAAGTCAACAACACTCGAAACCAAGGAAGTGAAAGATCTCTTTGACAAGAACTTTAAGACCTTGAAGAAAGACATTGAAGAGGATACCAGAAAATGGAAGGATCTCCCATGCTCCTGGATTGGAAGGATCAATATAGTAAAAATGGCAATTCTACCAAAGGCAATCTATAGATTCAATGCAATCCCCATCAAAATCCCAACAAAATTCTTCACAGACCTTGAGAGAACAATAACTAACTTTATATGGAAAAACAAAAAGCCCAGGATAGCCAAAACAATCCTATACAATAAAGGAATTACCATCCCTGACTTCAAACTCTATTACAGAACTACAGTAATGAAAACAGCTTGGTATTGGCATAAAAACAGACATGTTGACCAATGGAATCGAATTGAAGACCTGGATATTAATCCACAAACATATGAACACCTCATATTTGACAAAGAGGCTAAAATTATACAATGGAAGAATGAAAGAATCTTCAACAAATGGTGCTGGCATAACTGGATGTCAACATGTAGGAGAATGAAATTAGACCCTTATCTGTCACCCTGCACAAAACTCAAGTCCAAATGGATTAAAGACCTCAACATAAATCTAACCACACTGAACCTGATAGAAGAGAAAGTGGGAAGTAGCCTGCAGTACGT